>PVKC010008616.1:16386-28044 GCA_004027635.1 Crocidura indochinensis
AAGGCTCTGGACTTCAGTATTAGACCCAGTTCACAGCAAAATTTCCCTGCAGTGACTGACATCCTCGATGTGGCAATAAATACCAGTGATGGAGGTGCCTATAATCAAAGGCTACTGGGGATGAGGCTCATTGGGTTTCTGGGAAGCAGAGAGAACAAGGCAGATCAGAGCCAGGCTTCTGGGATCTTGCCTCAGGCTCCAGGAGGAGAGCAGTGAATGTGTCAAGAGCTCAATGGTTGCCAAATTAGAACTGTAAGAGGCTGACCAGGGTTGCTGTAAGTGCCCACAAGTCAGGCATTTGGGGGCACGGCATCCATAACGCAGTCTTTTCTTTTGACCTGCTGAAGAACCAGCCGGCTCGGGACCTCAGCAATGTCATATGGTAGTTATTGAAGAGGCCAGAAAGGTGCCCTCAAAGAGGTCTGCAGCATGAAAACGGCTTCACTCCAATAACACTTGTCACCTAAGAGACGCAATTACATCGGCGGCAGCCGCTTGGCAGAGAAGTGTTTCAAAGGCCGCTTCGCCCTTGATTCTGGATTCCACCTGTCAAAAGCACTTAATTCAGAAACCTCGGGATTCCCAGCCCTGCGTCAGGACATTTGCACCTGATAGCGACCAGCAAGGCCTGAGCCCCAAACAGCAAGGCATCTACATTTTATCCTGATGTTATCAGCCAATCAGTGGTGGCCAGGGTGACCAGGAAGCAGGGATAGTGGGATGGGGGTAAGGGGAGAATTAATGGAGACACCCTGATATTTCTAAGCCATCTCGAAAGGAAAGGGTGCCAAGCTCATATTTCCAACAAATCTGCCACCAGGATACCATTTTGTAACTTGGGAAGTGGCTTCTGGAAAACAAAACCAGACCAAACCACTCTTGGTGAAGCTGCATATATTCTTAAAATTCCTTGAAGGATCTCAGAGCACTGCATGTGTGGGCCTACAGCATGGATTCAGGGAGGTTCTAGAGCCTGCTGGTGGCAGGCAGAACTAGGGTTACAGTTAGTATTCCTCTGGGGACCCTGAAATGTACTCTAAGAATTGATCCAGAAGGACTGGAAGAGCCACCTTGGTCCAGCCTTGCACCTTGGACTAAACAACCACATAGAAGTTTAGCTGCACAGAGCAGGTTCTTATTCATGGGCCTTTGATTATTTCCCATTGTCATATGCCTCTGTGAAGAGGTTCCCACAGGCCAAGACTTGAAGAAGCCAAGACTCCCATCTACTTTGGTACCGTCAGTTCCAAGAGGTGAATGGAGAGAAATGGCTGTACTATGTGAGTTATGGATTATCTTGGCCAAAGTGACTCTTGAGTAACTTTGAGGTAAAGTTGAAGCAGGTACTAAAGCTCAGCTTAAGAAGATAACCCTCCTCACTAGGGCTCTTGCTTTGGTTCCTATGTCCTAGATGTTAGCAGCTCATCAGACTAGTCTGAAAGCAGAGGAAGAATATGGATCCCTTGGTGGATGCATCTGGGAGACACAATTGCTGCCTTGAGGAAAACCTGTCTACAAACTCTAACTTTGCATAGACTCAAGCCCACTATTAACTGGGGATCATTAGCTAACAAATGGAAATGGAGTCATGAGAGACATAATGGACAGAAGCTGGATAAGCCAAATACCAATGGATTGGCCAATTCCATTTTGATGTCTCCATTGTTACTCCATGGAGAATTAGGAACAGAAGTTCTGAACAGTGTTTTTCCACAAGCTACATTTAGCCAAATTTCCAAACTCTCCCCTTCTAGACAATGCTAGCTAACCAATCAATGTCAGCTTCAAGAAAGAATAAATCTGATATGTAAGCAAACCCTGAGACCCCTATCTCATGTAAACAACATGCTCCAAAGTTTTTTGCTTCGTCTATGCTAATAGAATTAACATTTTTTTAATCCATATCTGATGGTAACCTCAGAAGACAAATGTAACATAACCCGACAGCAATTGCTCTCAAAAGTATAGATCTCACTTTATTTTTACCTTCACCCGACATACTTTGGCCATGTATTGACCACTTAGGAACAGTCTCCTGGCCGTAAATCCGATCAATAATTCACTCGTGTGGAACATAGAGCGGCACATTTTCTTCGCCTAGAAACCAGTTGATAATGAGTGCCCATTATAGCACGGAGAAAGCAAAGGTGTGCGCGTGCGTGCATGAACCCCAACTTCCTTCTCAGAGAGAGGCCTCGCTTGAAAAGAATCCTGGCCTGGCCGGCAAATGAAATATTGAAAACCATGTTTGGATGCCCTCACCGTCTCCCCTGACATAGCTGTCGATTCTCGCAGGCGCTGGGAGTGATTAGATTTGAGGGTCAGTTACTTTCAGGTCAGCTAGAGACCACATATTTTAATTTCAAATGAAGGGGGGACAAATCTGATAAACCCAACCTTATACAATAAAAGGAGCAGAAATCCACTTATACTACTAGTTGGTATGGGGAAAACTTGGGTCTCAAGCCCTGTCAACGAAAGGGAGACTCTCTGGTGGTACAAGAGATAATTTTCCTGACAACTAACCTTGATAAGTTGGAGGTCCCACCAAAAAAAAAAAAAAAAAAAAGGCATTTTACTGTAACTACAGTCCAAGCACAGGATGGCTTTATTCTCAGGAAGAAACTGTAGTTTCTGGTCCCACAGCTTTTATTAGGAGAAAAAAAAATACAAAAAAAAAAACACCAAGTTCTTTTCTGAGTGGTACAGAATAAACCCGGCAGGTTCACTTAGCAGGAACTGAACAGGGACAAAAATGAGGCAGTCAAGTAGTCAGGACCACCAGGGGTTAAACTGTAAAGACAAAGAGAGGCCTAAGAGTGCTTTAAAACTCAATTAAAATAAGCCCAGTTCCTGTTAGTTTTTTCAAGCCAGATTTAAGACTCATTCTGTATTATCTACTCATATTAAAAAAAAAAAGAGTACAGCGATTGAATTTTGAATTATGCTCGCCCATTTTTGCAGCCCTAGAAAAACCTGGCTTCCAGCCCATTGAGTACAATAGCCACATGCTCTAGACCCTTAATTATCTAATTAATGTAGTGTCATTTTCGCAATTAGTTCAAATGGCCAGATGTAACTCTTTTTTTTTCTTCCTAAGATCAGAATTGTAAATATTGTTAAAGACTTGTTAGGCCCTCTCATAACCTGATATACAAAGGCAATTAAAAGCAGAGAATGACCAAGAGAGCCTTTAAATAATAATGATTTCAAAAGAAAAGAATTCCACTACCAAAGTCTTTTCAGGCAACAGCTGATTTTTTTTTTCATATGATTAAAGTCAGGTTCAGAGATGCCTTCAATTTCCACTAAAACAGACTTATGACCAGGAATAACGACCTGGTTGGCGGATATTATTAAGCAGAAGCAAGTGTTTGGGGCGAGGGGATTGATCTTAAAATGAAGACTGTAATAAGAGGCATGTTAACATGAAGAATTAGAAGGGAACCCTACACAAAAGAAGATTCTGTCTCCCCATTTTCTGACCCCACAGAGCTGAGGTCTGACCTTAACTCCACACACTGTTGTGAGCCAGAAAGTCTCACAAGCTACTTCTAATATTTACAGAAGCTGGAGCTTAGGGACCATAAAGCTAATGGAGAAAGCGGACTTAGGCTAAAGGAGATGATTTCTGGCCCATTGGTTCAGCCCTTCCATTTGGCAATGCAACTCTGATCAGATCGCACTGATCAATATCTACCAGGATGTGTTGGCCCAATCTTAGGTCCAGTGGAGGGGTGGGGAGGGGATGTCTTTGGCCAGCTGTGACCTGCACCCAGTGCTGACAGACTGAGGGCTTCTGCTGACAAAGCAAGCGAGCAGAGCTACTGTTTGCAACAAACATGCATTCTGGGGGTGAAAGCAACAGAACCCCCAGCCCCTGTGAAGGCAAGGACAGACAGAGCTCCATTTAAAGATGGAGTTCCATGTCCTGGAGCTTTATTGTGGAGCACCGAGTCCGTGGGGAGCAACTCTTTAAGTGCTTCACGGCAGCCTAACTTCAAGTCCTTGGAGATTTTCATCATTGACTAGGAAGCCTGCAAGCAAGTCCCTGAATCCATTTCTTTCCAGACAGTTGCCCCAGACTTCTTTCTTTCCAGAGTGTTGCTTCCCAGATCCATTTCCTTCCAGCCCAGATCTATTTCCTACCCTGGATCCTTTTTCTTCCAGGTTGTTGTCCTGGTTCCATTTCCTTCTGTCAGACTCTTCAATGCTCTATGAGACTGAGGGGCTTTGTTTCCTGAAGATGCCACAACTCACCTGTTTCTTAATCTGTTTATATTAGCTACAGTGGGGGCCAGAGAGGCTCTCTCAAAGTGCACTCCCATCTACTTTTGGGTTCCCCAACTCAAAGCTCAGGGAAGGCCTGGCTGGCTGCCTCTGCCAAGCTAGAGAAGCTCTAGAAGCCTTGTCTTTGCCAGCCTCCTTGCAAAAGTAATTGACTTGGGTGGAGAGTGCGAATAGCTGCCCACAGTCTCTCTTCAATCCTCTGTCCCAGCTTCTCGTGCCTGCATAGGGGACTCGGTTTATCCTTCCCTCACCTTGTCTAATACTGCAGCCCATCACTTGTCCTAAAACTGTGCCTCTTCTGTCTTCCATACCTGGGTCACATTTCAGCCACATGCTGGTATAATTTATCCCAGGATCTATTTCCTCTACTCATCTGTGACTTGCTTAAAAGCAGAAAGCCAAGGGCTGAAGCAGTAGCACAGTGTGGAGGGCATTTGCCTTGCAAGTGGCCAGCTTTGGTTCAATCCTCAGTATCTAACCCAAGCCTGACAGGAGTAATTTCTGAGTGTAGAGCCAGAAGAAACCCCTGGTGCCACCATATGGTCCCAAAATGAAACAAAACAAGCACAAGTTCAAAGTCCCCCCACTCCATTCTCTCGTTCTCAATAAAGCTATAACCATAGACCAGGAGGTGTGCCGCAGTGCATTCTGGGATTTGAATGGCCTTGAATACTAAGAACAGGGGCCTGGGAAATAGCATGGAGGTAAGGCGTTTGCCTTTCATGCTAAAGGTCATCGGTTTGAATCCCAGTACCCCATATGGTCCCCCGTGCCTGCCAGGGGCAATTTCTGAGCATGGAGCCAGGAGTAAACCCCTGAGCGCTGCCGGGAGTGACCCAAAAACCACAAAAAAAAAAAAAAAAAAAGAATACTAAGAACAGAAAAAGTCAACTGGAGCCAGCAGACCCATAGTGAAGGGAACCAGGCTAATAAGGTATGTTGTAGCCTTGCTTCCCTATGTGCTGCTTTTGTGGTGCAAGTTTCTGAAAAGTAAGGCCTGCTATAAGTAATGGGAACAATCAGCCAAGCCAAAAAAGCATTATGAATGAGAATCACTCAGGATCCATACATTCTCCACTATCCAGTTACAAACAAGCCCTGGGTAGCAAAAATACCTGCTTCATGTGTTTCTGAGATTGTGGAAGTCACAGAGAATAGCAGGCTTTCAGTAAACCACAGGGCTTCCTTCATTTTCACTTGCTTGTAATGTTGATGGATCATATTGATTTATTTTTTTTCCAAATGACCCATAGCTGGAAATGAATTTCTTTTATTTCATACAGTTGATAACAACTACAAATCTATCTTCCTACCTATCTGGCTATGCCTTCATCTATCCATCTCATCTTTATACTGGGATCTATTTGGCATAAGAAAACCATATTATTGAAAGGAAAGAGGGTGATCCAATTGGCCTTTTTAACTGTTGCAAAGACAAAAAGGAAGAAAAAATAAATTGCTTTGCTGCATTGTCTTAAGGTCAGACTGAATCTGCGTGCTTTCCATAGCAGGTGGTCAGAATGACGTATGGCCAACTACTTTATAAAGTGCCTGCAAGAACAAAGACTGGGTATTTTTTTCTCTCCTTTGAAATCTGGACCCATGTGACCAACGTTCTTGTGAAAATATTAATTAGCAAGTCTTGGTTGTTTGCAAGAACTGCGGCCATGAGGTGCACTCGGTAGAGAGCAAAGACCCTATTTGAATACATTCTGTCCAAGGAAAATCCTGAAACTGAATTACCGGTGGCACAAGCCCCAACAAGGTCGCCTGTGTATGTGCTAAATTGAAAGTCATTTCACTGACATTCCCTAGCAACGAAATCTCTGTGAAGTGGCAGCTCCTCCAAAGCCACTGGGATGTGGTGCCCTCAAGGAGAGACTGGAGCTTGACTTTTCCAAAGCCAGGAAATGGGGAATTACCCCTGAATGTCCAGAGAGTGACAAAGAAAGTAAAAGCAACCATCCTCTTGAAATGCTTCACAAATTCAAGTCCAGCTGGAGTAGAACCTAGTGTGTCTCTCTCTAAGAGCAGGGACGGATGCCTGGCAGATGTACAAACTTCCATCTTGGTGAATTTGGGGTTGGATGACATGAAAGGTAGCTCAACAGTGAGCCAGGGATCTGGACACCCTTAGTAGCTGTTCTGCAACTGAGGGAACAAATACTGCAGGATATAAGGAAGCTATAATCAGAGCAAAGTTTAAAATAGAAATAAACTATAAAGTATGTATTTTAGTATATGTGTGGTCCTGGGAACAGAATCCAGGCTGCATACATTCAAAGCAAGTTGTCTACTGCTAAGTTACATGCCTTCCCCAAACAATTAAAATTCTTTTGAAAAAGAAAATCTGGGGATTGGGGTGGGGGCGAAGAGATAGTATAGCAAGTAAGGAAGGGGCTTGTCTTGCATGAGGTGGACACAAGTTTGATCTCCAGAACACAATGTCAAGAGTAAAGCCTAAGTATTATTGGATGTGACCAAGCATGAGCCCTTTAACACAAACAATTTTAAAGCCAAAAAGATAGCTGAACTCATGGAACACATGTTTAGCATGCAGGAGATCCTGATTCCATCCCCAGTAACCCACAGGTTCTGTGCATTTCCAGGAGTCAGCCCCAGGCACTGAGCTTGAAGTAATCCCTGAGCATCACCAGGAATATTATTCTACCAAAAATGAATACTTATAGATGTATGTTTGAGTGTATATTTAAGATTAGTGATGTAGGTCAATGGAGAGCACATATGAGGAAATGGGTTTAGTTCCCAGTGACCAAAATAAACTTTTAAAAATATATATACATATATGTGTGCATATATATATATACATAATTTCCAAATATGTTATGTAAGCACACAAGGAATAAGTCTCAACATTTTCTCAGAAATAAGTGCAAATGTCAATAGGCAATTAACCAGCAAATTTTCCATTTCTATCTGACCTCACTGAATATAGCAGATACACTTCAAAATGGACATGAGTGAAGATAAAGAGGGGTGCTGAACCTGAGTCCATCCTTTGGGGGTGAAGCATTGAAACTACTGATTCCTGCAAGGGTAAAATGAACCACAACTCCACATCTTTACTAGAACTCCAGCATGAGAACAGAAAAGCAAAATCACACAAAGTAACCCAGCAGGTGAAACACTCCTTGTGAGGATGGTCCACTAAGTAACAATGATATAACATGGAAATGGGAGGGGAAAGACAAAAATCAAGTCTATTTTGGCAAACCAGCAGTGAGGGGTGTGTGACATCATTGAATAAAAGACAGAGATGCCCAAGTAAACATTTGCACATGGCCCTGGCCTTCATGGTTGTACAGCTTCAACCTGAGTACTTAAAGGAAACAAAGAGGTAGGTACTTCTCGAAAGACAAAGGACTTGAATGGGACCCTTTCAAGCCCCATGGTTTCTAGCTAGGACCACATACACCCATACAGAACAGGAACCACAAGACGTTCTAATCAGGACTGAGGACTGTCTTTTGCAGGAAGGATTTTCAATTGTTGGCTACATGTTTTGAATAACAGCAACAAAAAAAGAAACTGGATGCTTAGTAAGCTCTGAAAAATCATCATCATTATTATTATTATTTTATTTTTTTCTTTAAATTTTTTTTCTGTCAGAAAAGTGAGGACAGCACGTTAGTGCTACACTGGAGGCCACAGGAAAGATTCCTCAAGATTACCATGCTGACTTCTTCCCTTTCAAATGCAGAGTGTATTGAAGTTTCTTTTAAAAATTCATACAGGAGAATCATTCTGTGCAACTGTAAGAGGGAAGCTGTCAGACAACATTCCCAATTCAATATTACATTGTGTTTCAAGAAAAGATTTCCATATATTCTAGATTAAAAAAAGGCTCATAAATAAATGATAATCCAGTGCATGCTCTGAAAAATGAAAAAATAATTTTGTGTTTGCATTTTACTCCGCAGAGTAAAATTTAATCTCTCTTTTAATATAGCATGTTTTATATAAAGAGGTAAGAAGATGTAACCTTATGAAAATTGATTTTTTCACATGCTTAAAAATGGCCCTCACCATATTTATCTAAGTGTCGTCCATCTTTGAGTAAAGAGAGGTACAGGAGCTTGAATCATTCACCATGTGGGGTTAAAAGTAGATGGAGTTATTATGATAGGATTTAATATCATTTTTCTTTATAGTGTTAAAGATAATCATGAGCAGGCAGTGTTTTCAGTGGAATGTTGCCCATTTTCATGAATATACTTTGAAAGCAGCAGCAGGAACCCTAACAGTGACTGAGGACCACAGGGTAGCAGGGGATTATTAAACACTTGCCTAATGCATGCCATGGGGATGACAGAGGAGAAAGTCAAATGTCCCAGTCTACTTCAAAGCACATGTCACGGAGCATTGAGATGAGGATGCAAGGGGACCAACTGGGTCTTCTTGCAAGGCTGCAGAAGTCACTTGGGTTGCTGAGCATTCCTTGGTGACTCTGATAGTGACTGGAATGGGAGACTGATTCACATCCTCAAGATATCTGACAACCACAGTACATTTATTACAAAGTATGCATGGAGGGAGAGGCCAAGAGTCAAGAATTCTATTGGGCTACTCATTTATGCATGTTATCCAACTGGTGTCCAACAAACCCCCATATGTTAAAACATATAGGATTTGAGTGGTCAGTTCCATGAAGCCTCACTTTCATAGGGCATAACCAACCAATCAGATAGCATAAACAGCTATGGGATAGGAAATGGAATGGATAGATAGATAATAGATAGATAGATTCTAGATTGTATATACCTGTATGTGTATACACACTTACAGACACACAAATTCAGGTAGAAGAATATATTGTTGGGATTATGTTTCTGCACAGAATAGGACACTCCTATTTCTAGACTCCTATTGTAGCCATTACTGCTGTTACTGATTCTGTACAAGAATCAGTCCACAGAAATGTCTCTATGTGCACTGTAAATAAAAAGCTGTAATACTGAAAGTATCTGGTGGCCAGGTGGCTAACTAAACTTTCTGTCCAGAAGACTCTGACATTCGTAACACCAATGGTCAGATACTGTAGTCTAATAGCCTCTAAGCACCTCCACAGATCAGTATTTGAGATCCTAATCTTCAAGACAAGTAACTCTTCTTTAATAAACAAAATAGAAAATGACATGTCTTAATGTCTGCCTTCCCTTCACCTTTGGGCTAGCTAGAGGTTTGTCTAGAGCTGATTTATCATCCTTCCTGAACTAGACTTCAGGATTATACCTACACATATGTAAAACCACTCCTCAAAGAATTTTGTTTTGATTCTGCAAAATGGCCGCATCTAGCAGTGCTAGGGGATGGGAAAAATGTAGGATGTGGTGCTGGGGTTTGAACCCAAGGCCTTTTAAGAGCAAGTTGAAAAAAACACCAAAGAGAATTTCTTAACAAAGTCAAAAGCACAAGATATCCAGTGACTTATGTTTTACCTCTTTCTTGTTTGTTTTGGGGCCATACCTAGTGGTACTCCAGGGTTACTCCTGGATCTTAGGAATCACTCCTGGTTGGCACAGGGAACCAAATGTTGGGAATTAAACCTGGCTCAGCTGCATTCAAGATAAATGTCTTACCCAATGTACTATTATTCTGACCCAATGACTTTTAGTGGGCGATTTCACCACGTTTTGGTTCCCACACCTGCAAGTGGTAAGATGGTGAGGAATGGCCAGACTATTCCAAGTCATAAACAACAAATGAAAAGCAGTACTGCCCATACATTTGCACAAAATGACAAAGACAGCATTATCCATGTTCCTAACATTTAAGAGCAAGCCCTGCCCCCCTGCCCCCTTTTCCCTCATAGATTTACAGAATGGTAAGTACCTCTCCTGACTTCAATATGCACAGCTTTCCAGACCCACTTAGTCACTTGTACTTGAATGAGAGATCAATATTGCATTCAACCACAGATCTCAATTCTAAACTTCAGAATCGCTGGGCACTGGTTTGCTCAATGCTTCCTGCTTGACAATGCATCAGGGTGGCCTTGACAGGGCATCAACCCTGTTGCACCCATTCCTCTTACCAGAAACACTTGCTTCTAGCTCTGTAAACTGTCTGCTTCTCCTTCCCTCTGAAGACTCAACTCCAAGGTTCACTGCTCTTCCCATACTGCTCCTACATAGTTCTTGGAGCTATGTCCCTTTCTATTCCAGACCATCTGGTCATACGCATCACCATGTTTGTCTACTTGCTTCCCAACAACTTCATGGTAATAGGCTTAGCTCAGCTGCTGGTTTGTTTCTGACCTGGTGTTACCTCCTAGAATGTCTAGAATGTTGAGTCCTAGAGGGGAGGCACCCAGTTGGTCTGAAAACAATCCCGTGAGTGAGTCCTTGACAACTTGAACAACTCCAATTCTGATATCTAACAGGAAAGTGTTGAGTACAATTTTACTGCCACCATGTTTCAGAAGATGGCAGCATTCTTAGTGTCTAAGTTGAGTCTACACCCCAGATCCTCACTGCTCAATCCTACAGTCTTTCTCATACCACACTGATTTCCCCCATAAGTTCACCTGCACCATAATGTCTAACAAAGCAAGCAGAGGCACAATCTTTCCTGTATTTCTCCCTATTTTTCATTAGCAAAATCACCCAATAAAGGAGTTTTATGGAAATAAATTAGCCAAGGCCGCATTTCCTTTATCTTTCAATTCACCCGATAGATTCAGAGTTTTAATCTTGCCAATAACCATTTCCCCTGCACAAGATCTTTAGGTTGGAAGCTGTCTTGTGTCATATTTGAAATTCAAAGAGGAAAAGCTCAAAGAGCTCCCAATGAATGACAAGGGCGACCGACAGATATTTATGATCAAGAAGAAGATGGACACGCAGTAACGACTTGCGATGAGGTCACAGCAGCTTGTGAACTGGGCTTATTAGTGGCTTCTCCCAAGAGATGACCCCCACCCCCATTCTCTGGTCCATAAGAAAAAGATGAAGGTTCAAGATAAAGGAAGGAGCACTTTATAAATGAAAATGTTCACTAATGAAATTAGTATCGTTATTGCAGGAAGTGCTAATTTTCCTGTTCACTGAAAGTTTAATAAAAATGTTATGTCTACTCTATAACCGTGATTAATCAGTGTGGTATTGAGGAGTGCTGCAATTCTTTTTTCAACAAGGCAATTTTCCAAATTTGAAAAGGTGTAAATTTCATGCAAATTGCTTCATAATCATATATGTACAAAACGGTGCTGACAAGATAGCAGTTAGGGAAGGAATCGTTAACATTTAACATTTCCTCCTCTGCCCCCACAAGATATATCTCTCTCCTTCCTTCCTTCCTTCCTTCCTTCCTTCCTTCCTTCCTTCCTTCCTTCCTTCCTTCCTTCCT
>PVKC010008617.1:0-27842 GCA_004027635.1 Crocidura indochinensis
CTCCTCTGCCTCATAACACACATGCACACAGAGAGTCAGAGAAAGAGAGTTCAGGTTTGATTGCAAATCTAGATGGTCAGCTGTGCTTTGTTAAACCAATACTAGATCAGAACTTCATATAACTCCTTCTGTTAGACTCAATTTCCTTCACACAACTTTGGAAGCATTTTACTTACTAAATTGCAGGTGTGTTGTGGAAGATCATATCTCAGAAATCTGTAGATACGAGAAATACATGGACCAAAATGTGATTTGGTGTTTCTATGTCACTATGAATGGACCATACTTCCAATCCTTCATATATTCACTGACCAGGAAACTCTCCAAATCCACTTTTTTACACTTTATGGAGGCTTTATTGCATTCACATGAATGATCAAATCACTGGTTACTGGTATCTGTTCAACATCCAGCCTCTCTTCTCTCCCCCAAAATGGAGATAGAATTAGAAATTCTAGTCAGTGTATTATAGAATTGGTGGTCCTGACAATATTCCCATCCTTAGGTGACTTGGGGTCTTTCAAAATCTCCTCATTAACAAAACTCAGGTGCTAAAAGATCTTGTTACAAGTATCAAAATACTTCTATAATTCATACTACTAGGAAATTCAAAAGGTTTCAGAAGTTTTATGACAGAAACTTGGATGAATCCCAAATATGCATTTTTTTTATTATAAATCACTGTATCACACTGCCTTACCTCCTTTCCGACCTTTTCTGGTTGAGATTCACTGCTAGATACAAAAAGACTTGTAGAGAGATTAATCGGTGCAAAAATTAACACTACTGATTGAAACAAAATGGACATAACTTCTACCTTCTTTCAATACTGGTATTTGGGTATTTTTTTCTGAAGTACTACTTTCAAGAAAGAAAAGTAAAACATTAGTCACAGCTACAGAAGGAACAAGTCATGTAAGCTTATGAGATAGACCATTGTTTTCCCTAGTTCATAAAAAATAATTAGTCATGAATGAAATGAATTTAATTAATTAAATGAATTAAAATCATTAATGAATGGCAAATGAGAACTATACCCAAAATACATATTTAGTTGTTTCTTTATTAATTCATCATTTGACACCTCCACTCCAAGGTCTCAGAGTTGTTGTCAGAATAGACTTTACAATGTCTACTTCATTTCACTTCAGTTATTCCTCTATGTCATCACCAAAATCAAAACTGTAGCTTGTACCATTTCTTACAGTTTACTAAATCTGCCTTTCTATTCACACTGTTGACTATGATGCAATCCTCTCTTCTCAAAAACATGCTCATCTATTTCTTCCATCTTGTCAGCTCTACTTTTTCCAGCTAGATACATTTTTTTAATTAAAGGTCATATTTATGCTATTTTTTTCTCCTTCTTGGTCACAACTGATTAAAACAAAAAGCTATCATCTAACTCACACATGGCCAATTCTGTCTCTCAAGAATATGAAATTCTAGTACACTCTAGGCCAAGTACAGGAAGGGTCCTTGAGATCGCCCACCCTGTGTCCAGAGAGTAGAGAATTCCAGCCTGCTGTAAGGATTAAAGGCACAGAAGCAGAGACAAGAAACAGAAAGGAGGAGCAGGAGCGGTGATGCAAGGGGTAAGACGTCTGCCTGCCTTGCCCGAGCTAGCCTAGGACCGACCTCAGTTCTATCTCCTGGCTTCCCATATGTTCCCCCAAGCCAGGAGCGATTTCTGAGGGCATAGTCAGGAGTAACCCCTGAGCGTCACAAGGGTGTGTCCCCTCCCCCCCCCAAAAAAAAGAAACAGAAAAAAAGCTTCCTAATGCAGAATATTTCAGGGTTTCTCTCAGCTCTTTCCTGGAAATAGATTGAATCTTGTAAAACACTATGTACCCTTGTAATCAATCCTCCACTCTACCCTAATGAATGGGTGGGTTATTCTAGCTTCTGTTATTTGCAATTTAAGAACCAAATAATGATGGAATAGTCTCAAGGTTTCCAATCTGAATGCATGCTTATTTCTCATTGACTAGAATTTTTTAAAAATATATACTTGTATTGAAACCATTGTGATTTACAAAGTTCTTCATAGTTGGGTTTCAGACATACAATGTTTCAGAGCCAATCCCACCACTGGTATCTACTTCCCTCCACCAATGTTCCCAGCAGGCTCCCCTGCCATCAATTCCCTCACCCTTATCCCCACTTGCTAGCATAACGGGCTCATTTTAAAATTTTGATTGAAGTTTAAGTTTCGTGATTTCATTTTTATTGACTTTGGCTTAGATGTTTAGTTCTATTCTTTTTTTTGGGGGGGGCCACACCCAGTGACGCTCAGGGGTTACTCCTGGCTATGCGCTCAGAAGTCGCTCCTGGCAGGCACGGGGGACCATATGGGGACCAGGGGATCGAACCGTGGTCCGTCCTAGGCAAGGCAGCAGGCACCTTACCTCCTGCGCCATCTCCCAGCTCCCAGTTCTATTCTTTTTTAATGCCACCAATGCACCTGAGACTTCTTGGTCTCTGTCCTCATGCTAAACTCTAGGGCCAAGAGTGTTCTAGACAACTCCCAGGTAAATCATTGCATTTATTCATGCAGTTATTATAAATACTATATATGGGGTATCATTCTGTATTTATCCTTCTTTCTCTTGATTACTTCATTTAATATACTTCATTTAACACTTCTAGTTCCATCCATGTCGCAACAAACTGCATGATTGCATCATTCCATACAGCTATGAAGTATTCCATCATCTTCATGTCCATTCATTTGTTATTGGGCATCTAGATTGATTCTAGCTCTTAGCTCTTGTACTGAGTGATAGTTAAAAGTGGTGTACATACATCCTTTTTTGAGAGTTTTTCTGTCCTGGGGATAGAGACCTAGAGGTGGGAGTACTGGGTCATATGGCAAATCAGATCTTAATTTACTGTTTACCCTCTATACAGATGCCTGTTGGACATCTGTTGATTTTTTTTCTTAGAGAAGTGTCTGTTCATTTCTTCTACCCATTTTTGTTTTTGTTTTAGGGCAACACCAGGTGATGTTCAGGAGCTACTCCTGGCTATATCCTCAGAAATCGCTCCTGGCTTGGGAGATGATATGGGATACCAGGGATCAAACCAAGGTCTGTCCTAGGTCAGGCACATGCAAGGCAAATGCTCTACCTCTGCGCTGTTGCTCCAGCTCTCTTATTCCCATTTTTGATGGGTTTTTAGGTTTTGTGGGGTTAACTTTTGTGAGTACTTTGTATATCCTAGATCTCAACCCTTTATCTGATGTATTGAGTGTAAATATTTTCTCACACTGAGAATTTTTTACATCTTTGGCAATATGGTATGCAGTCTATAGTACGAAAGCACTGCATAGTTCTATATCAGAACTATTCTACAAATTCCAATTGTGCCCACACACTATTGCTATCATCCTTATTTTACAGATATATTGTACAGGGTGAGAAGTAGCATTCACAATCATAGAGTGAGCAACTGACTATTTAATCCTGCTAGAGTAAGATTAAAAAGAAGATATGTCTGGGGCCCAAGACCACACTCTAAACCACTAAGCCCTGGCATGTTCCTGTCTGCCCTTCAGAAAAATGCTGGGGTAGCTCATAGGTCTGAGGGGAACCACCCAAGGTTCTGAATCAACTTTTTGCAGCTGCTGAGTCCCTCTCCACCAGGATGGATATTCTCTGGTCCCAGGAATGCAGGAAGCTCAGCAAGACCATGCAAGAAACTTGGCCAAGGGGAGGAATAGGTAGTATGGAGTACCCAGGGTTAAAGAAACACTCACCCTCATAGAGGAATGAGTATTGGGAATGGGCTGTTATAACCAGACTTACACTAGAGTGGCATTTGGTCTAAAGTTTATCATCAACAGTCTCCTAAGAGACACACTAAATGCAAAATCTGTGACCAAAGCTTGGGAATGAGAAAACAAAGTGTCAGTATCTTTGGATCCAAAGTAAGTGAGCAGATAAGTGGTTGAAGGAATGAGGTCAGGAGAGCTGCCTCTGAAGACGCAGAATCTGATAATTCTCATCCAAGGCCAAGAAAAAAGTTAATGTCCAAAATCTAATTTCACCTCTTTTTTTTAAGTTTTAATAGCACTACTAAAATATTACAATTTGATTTGTAATTCAATAAAGTTATTTTTATTGGGTGGGAAAAGAGAAAAAAAAGTTATTTTATTATATAATATCTTTAAAGCACCATGATTGCAAACATGTTTGTAGTTTGATTTTAGTCATAAAAAGAACACCCCCCTTCACCAATGTGACACACAGTCCCACCACCAATGCTCCCCATCTCCCTTCTCCCCCAACCCCTGCCTGTATTCAAGACAGGCATTCTATTTATCTCACTTATTAACATGTCATGATAGTTGCTAGTGTAGTTATTTCTCTAGCTTCACTACCACTCTTTGTGGTGAGCTTCATATCATGAGTCAGTCCTTCCAGTCCTCATCTCTATTGTCTCTGGGCATTATTAAAATAATGTCTTTTATTTTTCTTAAAACCCATAGATGAGGGGGCCGGGCGGTGGCGCTGGAGGTAAGGTGCCTGCCTTGTCTTGTGCTAACCTAGGACGGACCGCAATTCGATCCCCCAGTTCCCCATATGGTCCCCCGTGCCTGCCAGGAGCGACTTCTGAGCAAATAGCCAGGAGTAACCCCTGAGCGACACCGGGTGTGGCCCCAAAACAAAACAACAACAACAAAAAAAGCCATAGATGAGTGAGAATATTCTGTGTCTATCTCTCCCTCTCTGACTTATTTCACTCAGCATAATAGTTTCTATGTCCATCTATGTATAGGAAAAATTTATGACTTCATATCTCCTGACAGCTGCATAATATTCCATTGTATATATGTACCACAGTTTATTTAGCTATTCATTCATTAAAGGGTATCTTGGTTGTTTCCAGATTCTAGCTATTGTAAATAGTGCTGCAATGAATATAGGTACGCAGAAGGCATTTTTGTTTTACGTCTTTGTGTTCCTAGGGTATATCCCTAGGAGTGGTATAGCTGGATCATATGGGAGTTCAATTTCCAGTTTTTTGAGGAACCTCCATAATGTTTTCCATAAAGGCTGAACTAGATGGCATTCCCACCAGCAGTGAATGAGAGTTCCTTTCTCTCCACATTCCCACAAGCACTGATTATTCTTGTTCTTTGTGATGTGTGCCAGTCTCTGCAGTGTGAGAATGTACTTCATTGTTGCTTTGATTTGCATTTTCTTGATGATTAGTGATGTGGAGCACTTTTTATGTGCCTTTTGGCCATTTGTATTTCTTCTTTGACAAAGCATCTGTTCATTTCTTCTCCCCGTTTTTTTGATGGGGTTAAATTTTTTTCTTGTTAAGTTAGGTTAGCACATTGTATATCTTAAATATTAGCTCCTTATCTGATGGGTGTTGGGTGAATAGCTTCTCCCATCGGTGGGTGGCTATAATTCAATAAAGTTCTATTGGATAGTTCTCCTGTTGACAATAAAATATGGTATTTTAGAGGGGCAAAGTTTTTTTAATAAGTTTTATTGTGACCAGTGTGAAGTACAAGTCTTTCACAGTTATAGTTAAGGTACAGTGAATTAAGACCATTCCCACCACCACTGTCGTCCTCCCTCACTCCTGTTGCCAGCATGCATCCCATATCTTCCCCTTTTACCCCTGGACTGCTAGTGCAACAGGTTAGAGGGGCAAAGTTTTAAGATTAATATCTGAGTCTTTGATAACAAAGAGTAGATGACTTAAATCAGAGATATAGGTTTTATGATCTTTGTGAAGGTCAGAAATTGAAACTACATGAAGGACTAATTCTGAGATTATGGTGTATGTAGGATTAGGTGAATCCTGATGATGCTTCAATCCTTGATTTGCTGATGGTTTTCCCTGCATCTTTCTATAGTCCCCCTTCAGGTGTGTCCATGTTGAACTTTCTCTAAGGAAGGTTACCAGTCTATTGGATTATGGTTCACCCAGTTGATCTTATTTTACCTCAGTAATCTAAATATACAGATACAATTTGAAGTCTTGAGAGAGGGGACTTAGAAGTAAAATGGATGAATGGAGTATAGAACCAATTTAACCTCCAGCAGTGCCACACTCTCCCAGGTTTGAGATTCATCAAATAATTTCCCCTCTCTTTGTTCTTATCTGTTCCCTTTTTTAAAAAAGGACAATCTATACAATATATAACATTCTTTCAGGTCCTCCAATATAATGAAGAAGATACTAGAAACTGAAATACGACTACTTGAATTTACTTGGAAGTTCTGGTGGGAAGAGAGGGAAACAGATAATAACTGCTATGAATTTGTGGCTGGAGGAAACAGAAGGGTCAGTCTGAGTTCTATACAAGGTATCTGGCCCCACAGTAAGACCTGAGGATATGATGTCTACATGCAGATCTGAAAGATCAGCTGAATTTAGATGGCAGTGAACTGTGTAATTCTAGGCCAAGGACCAGAGATGAGAGGCAGTATTTCTATCTAGAGAGATGGGGTTCTCTAGAGAAAGCCCCTATTTAGGAAATTGGAACAATAGGGGTCTAGGAAAAGGTCTATATAAAGGGGTGGCATTAGTCCCATTGATGAAATCTTTGGAAAGAGAATGGATTGGAGGGAAATTTATGTATAATAAAAGGGCAGGTAGAGCAAATGTAAAGAACCAGATACCAAGTCAGCAGCAAGGGCAGAAGAGCAAAGGGAAAAATGGAGGTATTCGAGTACAATCTTTCACTTAATGCTCCTGAGAATCGTAAACTTTCTGGGCACAGTGCTATGTTCAGAATTCTACAGTGGAAAAGAATGACAACCTTCCTTTTTCCCCAAGATTATTGTTTGAGTGAATCCATAGAAGCTATTCCAAGTACCCTGAAATTTCATGAAGGAAATAAGGTCACTCTAATAGGGAGGTCCAATCATGTGCAAAGCAAATGCCCCACTGCTGTGCTATCACTTCGGCCCCTAGACTCCTATGTTTTTATGGATTTAAGCTCTCATAACTCAATGAATAAACATGATTGGTTTTATTATACATAAATTTTCCTCCAATCCATTCTCTTTCCAAAGATTTCATCAATGGGACTAATGCCACCCCTTTATTTGATCCCCAGCGTCCCATATGCTCCCCCCAAAGTGGGGGGTAATTTCTGGGAACATAGCCAGGAGTAACCCCTGAGCATCACTGGTGTGGCCCAAAAAATGAAAACAAAACCAAAAAAGCAGAGGAGTCTATTTTGAAGAAGGATTTGGGAAACAGTGAGTGGATCCTAGAGCCCACAAGGCATCTTCTAACTACCAGAATAGTTAATTTAGGGAGATAGATAATTGAGAGGAGCTGAGTGAGGATGACTTAAAGTATTCAGCTTAGGTCACCCAGAATATAATGGTGGACACCACCTGGGAGAGAGAGGACACCGAAAGAGAATCAAGCTTGGAAGGAGTGGATGGATTAGGCGAAGTCCAGGTGATCCTTGATGCAAAGTTAGCAGTAAGCCTTGAGCATTGGGGGGTGTGACCCAAACAACTAAAACAAAACAAAACAAAACAAAAAAAGATTCCTCTAGGGCAGGGCCACAAAATGTTGTACAGAGGGCCGTTTGTGGCCTGCGGGCTGCAAGTCTGAGACCCCTGGCTAGAACATATTGATTTCAGGTGACTGTAAGATTCTAACTAGATCCCAGCAACTAGGTAGTCATCAGAACTCTCTCTGATGCAAAGCATCAATAAGTAGTAGCACTGAGCTCTGTGTTATAAATTAGACATGGTCATTCACAATGGGGACTACAATTCCAGTCATGGCATCATTTGTCACCCAAGCAAGCCAGGGAACACTAGATTAATTTCAGGGGTCCTTGGGAAAGGATGCTCCAAAACCTGCAGAGGAGCTAGAGGTTTTGGAACCCCAGGGCTTCCCTGTAAACTGCCCACTGAGGGTAAGGTTCAGGCCTGGCTACCTGGAAGGAAATGAACCAGTTCTTGTTATATTCCTACAAACCCTGCCCACTCCTACAAGCAATCTCTGGAGATAGAGTTTCTTTGGTACAGCCAGCAAGAAAAGATTTGTGTAGGTGTGTTGGGAAGACACAGTTGTGTGTGGTGATATCATAGAAACATCATAGATATCATGGATATCATAGAAACATCTTTCAAACTCCACAGTTTCATATAACACAGACAAGTTCTGTATAGAATCAAAGACCCATACCCAGCCTGTCCCACTATCTGCTTTTACCTGTGCCCCTGCTCTTTTTTCAAGATAATTGTCTTCTGTGCTGGCTCAAGGTGGGATTCCATGTCCCATACAAAGTCCAGCTGCAAACATAAAGAATACTCATATCCATATCTTAAACATGCATCTTATTTTTGTTTTGCATCTTAAGTGAAATTTTATTCCTGAACACAGATGTCTAAAGAGAGATTTAAAAATCACCTCTAATAGGCCATACAAAATAAAGAACCTCAATTCTATTTAATGTCTATTTGCTATTTATTTTGTTTATAAAAAGCAAAACTTAAAAGAACGACAGCTTTAAGCATTTTCTCAAAAGTAATTATGAGCTCCCCCCAAAATCCCTTTCACAAGAAAAAAAAACTCTATCTCCACACTCTCCACATTCAAAAACAACCAGGAATGACACTTCATCATTTTTCCGTGTCTATTTTTAAAATAAATTAGAAATCACACTGAATAATGGTTTGTATTATCTTTTTCTGCTTATGAGCACTTCCTCACATTGTTATTTTTCTCTGCCATACAAAGATTGAGAGCTGCAACTCTTCCTTACTGTGAATGTACCAATTGTTTTTTACCCAACCTGCTCCTGAGCTAGATTACATTGTTTGTAACGCTGGCACATAGATACATTATATCTATTTATGCCTCTGATATTTACTCACCTTCAATTCTAACTAAGGGTCTCTAGGGGCCATAAAGAAGTACAGGGGTTAAGGCACTTGACTTGCATGGAGTTGACCTAGCAGCCCATAAGCCCCCTGTGCACAGCCAGAAGTAATCCTTGAGTACCATCAAAAAACCTAAGCCCCTCGCCAAGACAGATCCAGTGGAGAGGAGAGATGAGCTTGCGCCACCAAATGGGACCAAAGGAAATGTCATTCCAAGCAGAAGGACGATAGCATGTGAGGCATGAACTGAGTAATGAAACTCAGTAATGAAAGTAAGGTAGTAATAAAAGTGATCCCAGGAGCATCTCCTGGTGATCCCAGAGCTTAGCAGAGGCAGAGCAGAGCCAGTGTAACAAAACTATGAGATCTATTATGTACGTTTTTAAAAGCCAAATTATAAATAGTAGAAAATGAGGGATCATAACTCCCACCAAAACATATAGAAAAGGTTCTTGGGGCCAGAGAGATAGCATGAAGGTAAGGCGTTTGCCTTTCATGTAGAAGGTCATTGGTTTGAATCCTGGCATTCCATATGGTCCCCCGAGCCAGCCAGGAGTGATTTCTGAGCAGAGAGCCAGAAGTAACCCCTGAGCATAGTAGCTGGGTGTGACCCAAAAGCCAAAACCAAAAAAAATATATATATAAAAAGGTTCTATGTTATTTCATGTATAAAATGTTCTAGAGCAATTAGATGTGATCAAGAGCAGAATAATGATGTCTAAATCAGGAGCATGCAGAGAGACTGACCTTACGGGGAAGAAGGTCAAAGGGAGGAAACAATGAAAGGTAATGAAAATGTTCTAGATTGTAGTGGGAGTAACTGAGTTGAAGGTACATATATATTAGAAGTCAGAAGTTGTACCATTAGCTCCGTGCACTGTGTACCTCAGTAGAAGTAAATTATACCTCAATAAAAATAATTTTCTGAAAAAAAAACAATTTAGGTACAAAGGGGAACATTTCAAATTAGAAAAGAGATCATAACCAATTATAAATTGTTTGTTTGACTTTGGTGAGGCAACATCAGCAGTGTTTGGAGTAATACCTGGCTGTGATCAGAGGGCTATATGCAGTATCAGAATTCAAATCAGGGTCATGGCCAATGGCAGCGCATAAGGCAAGCACCTTAATCTCTGTACTATCACTCTGCCTACAACCAATTATATTATTTTTCTGTGGTTTTTTGAATTGAATCCAGGGCTTCACACATGTTGAGCTACTTCCCTGGTCCTCCCTAATTACAAATTTTGAAAGCTAGAAAATGAACACGAACATCACAACACTCGGAGAAACTTCCTACTTGTGCATTAACTATTCAACTTCTCTAGCACTTTTCTCAAATCTTTTGCTTCCTTCTTCTATCTGTGTATGTCAATAATAGCACAACAGTTTTTAACAGCAACATTTGTTTTAATTATTGATTATGATTAATGACTATTGATAAAATATGTCCCAACCTCTAAGATCTGTCAAAGTCTCCTTTGCTTTCAAAATCATTGCCAATATTTTGTTATTAAGTTTTTAGGAAGACTTTTTATAATGGATATTTGAAACTTTTAATAATCTTCCACAGTCTAATTTCTGGCTCTATTCATTTCATACTTCATTTCCTCTCCACACTTTGGGTATCACAGGATTAAATGATGCCCTGGTACAGCTGTGAGCCCCAAAACTTCATGCCATAACATGCAACATGTCCTACGCAAGTCAGTTCAGTAGCTGATAGAAGTTTCCCTGGAAGCAATTTATATACCCAGATGATTAGTAATTACTTAACTCTCCTCTAGAAATAAAACTGCAAAGCATAGAGCTGTTAAGCTTCCTCTGAGAGGGCCTTCCTCAGAGACCCTGAAGCACATATGAGAAGAGAAAGAGGCAGCAGGAGTGAATTGCTCTGTAAGTATCATTTGCTCTGGCAAGTTTGGCAGAAACCTGGCAACCTGGAACGCATTGCTGGGCCCTTGCAAGGCTTCTTAAAGTTGAAAGCTCATAGGTGGCCAGTGAAGCTGACTCAGCAAAGGGGGCCCAACTCAAATAATTTTGAAAGAGAAATTGGGGAGAACAGTAAGAACAAGAAGGCAGAGGGCTTGCAAAGCCAAAGAATGGAACCAAGCCATTAAACCCATGTAGACCTTTTTGTGCATTTACCTATCTAACTCCTCTGGCACTTTTCTTCCTTCTATGAAATACATAATTAGAGCTAATGGATAGTACAAAGGTTAGGGCACATGCCATGCAAGGTTTAATCCCCTACACCACATGGTACCTGTTCACCCTGGAGACTCCTAGTACCATTGTTTGAACCAAAGGCCAGTTAGCCAAGGATCACCATGTCTTTGGTCTACTAGTTGTGGCTTGATATCTTCCTCCTCTCTCCAAATAAAAATATAAAAGAAAAGGAAAGAAAAGTGTTGTTCTGCTTTTAAGGCAAACTCTATCTTTGTGGAAAAGTTTGATCGAAGTTACTTGTACTTTTTTTCCATTTCTCCCTTTAACTCACAGCATTTCTTAGGAGATTTCTGCACCAAAACAAACAGGAGAATTAACATTTTCTTTGGAGTATCTTGATGTGGAGAAAAAGTACAGAAAAGGAATTGAAAGCATGGCAGAAATGCCCTCCTGATTCACCACATGCCTATGAACATGTCAAATGTTCTTTATGCACAGTTGCTCACTACATCAGGAGCTACTGTGATTTTGTCAGACCAGTCTCTGACCGCAGCAAAGGGTTCCATAACCCCCTTCTCTACTCTATCTCTTTCCTGCCTCCTCACCATCCCCTCTATCATTTAAATATTCACAACTAGGCCAAACTCTCTCCCATTGAGGCATGATATCTGCTCTCTGAGAGGAAGATAGCAGGAGTCAGAAGGTTCAGAAGTTGTTTAACCACTCAGGAGGGCTCAGAAGTTGGAAGGATAGGAAAGCCAAGACAAATTATATATATTTTCAGAACTCAACATACAAAAGCTCAACTGGACTCTGAAAAAGACAATGCAATGAGGGGTCTGCAGGATACCAGAAGCTGTTGTCTCTTCTTTGTCTCAGGCCCTTGACCTCCTGTATTTTCTTCTTCTTTCCTCAAGTTTTATGATGCTGAGAAGGGTGGTCATGCCCCCCCAATACTCCATGATTGCTTCATTTCTGCTTAGAAAATTGAGACAATTTCAGAAACTTGGGATGAGCTCTGGATAGCCAGGGGCACATAGCCAGGAGTGAAGCTCCCATTTTGATGAGTTCCCGAGATAGTGGATGAATGAGAGTCCCATAGAGAAGTGAGAACATGCAGGACAGATGACAGGTGCCACCTTTCAAGGTCAAGATCAGCTACTAGGTCTTCAATACACACCCCCAAAACACATCAATCTTCATTTCAAGGCTCATTTTTCATCCCTCTGACTGTGGACATCTAACACCAACCTAACCTGGGTAGTATCCTAGGAAGTCTTCCTCTTACAGGGTATCTGGCTCCATTCTGGGTACAGATCAGGCATTAGGACTCCAGACTACTTCATTCAAGTTCCTAAGGCTGAGAGTGTTTAAAAAAATTTAGTAGAACTGGCCACCTTGTTGTTCTGTCTCTTTTGCATTTCCAGTTCTGGCCAAGTGCTTTGTGGGTTAATCACATTGCTTTTATCATAAATCAATAAGGAAAATAAAAAACAACTTTCTTCTAAGAGTCCCAATGGGATTCAAAATTGTAGAGAATCTCCCTTGAAGCAATTCTGCTTTCATGTAAAAGACATATAAAGATGAGAGGGAGGGTGTTGCCCAATAAGCAGGAGGGGTTCAGGTCTCCAATGTGAGGTACAAAGTCTGCCCTACACAAGGTCAGTAACAAACAGAGAAAAATGTAGGGAACAATTCAAGAGGAACCAATCAGGAGAAGCAAGGAAGAGTCACTAAGAAGAAAACAACCAAGAAAGATATGGGAAAACTAGAAATCAACAGAAGGGGAAAGAGAGGGAAGAAGATAGTACAACACAAGATGAAGAAAAGAGGAAAGAACAGGGGCTAAAGAGAGAAAAAGGAAAGGAGTGTTCTAGGAGTTTCCAACCCAATTGACAATCTTTATTCTCATCCCAGGTTTTAGGGGAAGGTTCTGGAATGGGACTCAAAATGCCTGGTGGGGAAGGGTGGTGCTTTGGACACAGGGAACAGCACGTTGGCCACCAGCCACCATTGACACACCACTAAAGACACACACTAAAGACAGAGTTGCCTGTGCGTCAGCTCCTTGCTTCACAGCCATGCTGCCCCACCTCTAGGGCTGATGTTCCAGGGATAATTACAGAAAGCCTGCCAGACTGGGGATTTATGAGCCAAAAGAGCCTGGCTGCTGCATGGGGTGGGCAGACTAGACAGGGAGAATGGTGGCAATAGCCACCCACAGAGCTGGACATTCAGAATGCCTGCCAACTGAACAGGGCTTGTTGGCACCCATACATTAAAGGGATTTGTCCAGACTGAAGCCTGGGCAGAAGCCAAGTTCTCCATCATTTAGACAAACTGATTATCCTACCATCTACCCCTCCCTCCAACAAACCTTTTACTGGATATCTTACCCATTTGCCTGCTTTCCCACGTCTGCCAACTATTCTTTCCATCGATACTGTCAATACTTTGATCTGACATATTCTTTATATATCCACTAACTTCCACTTCCACACATCTGTCAATCCATCAGTCCAAAAAGGTCCTTGATTTAGCTTTCTTCTCTTTCATCTACCAATGGTTCTTCCTAAATGCCAACCATTTTCTTTCCACCACCATCTCTTACCAATAACATCCCACCTGTTTACCAGGATATTCAACTCAGTTGCCAACCATCTGCCATCCACATATCTCATAACCACCAACTTTTCACTTCTCTACAGGTCATTCCACCTCTCATCCCATATCTCCTCCCCATCCATCAGCCCTTCACCCATGGTTTAGTCCTTAGGTTTTCTTTTTCTTTTTTTTTTTTTTTGGTTTTTGGATCACACCCGGCAGCGCTCAGGGGTTACTCCTGGCTCCATGCTCAGAAATTGCTCCTGGCAGGCACGGGGGACCATATGGGGCACCAGGATTCGAACCGATGACCTTTTGCATGAAAGGCAAACGCCTTACCTCCATGCTATCTTCCGGGCCCCAGTCCTTAGGTTTTCTTATCCCTTCCCCCATTTGATGTTTCCTCTTGCTCTACATATTTATCTTCCAAACTCCTCCATCCATCCATTCACCCAAATCTACAATTTCTCCATACATTTATGAATCACACGAGAAACTCCTTTGTTAACACATTGCCTTTTATTCATAAACCAGACTTTCTTCTGTATGCTCTTATAAATTCTTGCCAATCTACCTATACCTACTGTTACCCACTATCCAAGCCAGCAAATCAGCAATCCTTCCACTAATAGAGCACCTTCCTCCTGCTGTGCTTACGCCTTACAATCCACTCAGTGCTCAACACTTCAAATATTTTTCATGTGCCCATCTTCTTCAACAATATCTTAACCCAGACCTCCAAATATTCCATATCATAAGTGGGAATTTTAGAACATTCATGCCTGGGATGAAATCTTAACTTGGCTTCATGAGCATCATATCTCAGTTCAGTTCTCTGGCCAGTCACAGCCTGGAGAGCATCTTTAGGAATAAAAAAGAAGCTAAATAGAATAAAAAGAGGAGTCAGGAAAAAGTCCTCTTGCTCTGTTAAGGATGCTGGTAAAGTTAATTACAGCCATCTCTGCACCCTCCCAGCTAACTGGATAGTAAGTACTAAGGAAGCCTCACCCGCTGATTTCTGCACCAGCCTGTCTTGCCTGCCCATGTGGGCATATGCAGGCCACAAGCCCCTCCTCCGATGAGCCCTGAGCTCACTTCAAAATCTCTGAGGTAGACAAAGTTGTGTTAGATAAGGTGAGTGGTTACAAGTAGCCACCTCTCCAGTAATGCATTCATTGTGATCCTATATGATCCCAGCCACTCAAACACAAGTTAGGTCCATATGAACAGAGTGCTGGGAGCACAGAGGGGTGCCTACCCCTCACTTTGACCAACTTTGGGCTTCATACTGGCTTCCTAGGCACTGTAGGGGAAGCAGGACTTACATACACACACACACACATATTTCAGATCATGGACACTATCAGTTAAGTCTTCCCTCAAGAGTTCTCTGTATCAGCATCTCCAAAAATCCTCTGTTTTCTGGGAGTTTGTGTCAAAAAAGTTTACTTGGGGATGAAAGTTAGCCGGAGACAGAAACAAATTGCTTTTGCAAATCCCAGCCCCCTTTCTTTGGCCAGCGCCATCCCAAAAGCCTGATGACCATCAGTTTGTGACTTTCTGGAACTTGGCTTGTCCACCTTGCAGTTTAGCAAGTCTTCTGTCTAATTGCTTTTGATATCTAGAAAAGCTAATGAAGGTAATAATACTTGGCACTTGTATAATAATAAAAATAATGATCCTTTCTATGGAAGGATGGTCTTTCATCCAGGATCACAAAGCCTTTACAAACAGTAATTAATCCTCACAACTCACTTGGGATGGGGGTGTAATTAGTCCCATTTTACAGCTGGATGGAAGGAGGCCTGCATGGGGTAAGGGATGTGGCAGAGATCACACACTGCATTTACTATCCAGGCAAGGGTGACTTCGAAGATTCTGGAAGCCACACTCTGAGCTGCTCCAACTTTTGTGGCTGGATCCTGCCATCTGCCTTGGAGAATGTCTTGGGAAATTCCCCAAAGTTCCTAGGTTTCCTACTGAGCAACATCAGACAGCAGTGCAGCTGTACAATGTTCTGTGGCCTTGAACTAGGATACCTTCCTCTTTCCCTTCTCTGAACTTTGACTTCCTTCCTCCTCCTATGCCTCTAGACATGGGCTCCAGCCCACCGAACAGCCGCAGAGATGCACCCCACAGCTTGTCATCTTGTTTCTGGCTTCCCTTGCAGGTTTTCCTGGCTTTGAAGCCAGTGGCCATGAAGACCCAGGTTCAGCCAACATCCCTTAGCAGATGGGCTGCCAGACTTAGCAGATATAAAAATAAATATTAGACACCCACTTAGATTTAAATTTCAGAGGAACAAACCCAGGTCTACATTACATGGGTCCTGTGTGACCTTTAAGACAGGCTCATAATCAGACATGTTGAGTTTGCACTGATCTGAAATGTACACATAGATCAGTATCCAGGTGTTTTCCCACTGTTCTGTCTTACCCCACTCTACTCTAGGCACATGCTGGCAGGGAGTCTGGCTCATTACATGATCTTGAAATCTCAGTCCTGGAGCTGCAAGACTGTCCTCATTGCCATTTCAAGGAGTTAAGAGAAGGAATTGTATTGCCTATAGCCCCATAATCATCATCTTGCTAGGGTTCTTCCAGGAACTCTGCTGATATCCCCAGCCACCCTCCTCCAGTTGCCTGGCTGAAAAGGTTCAAACTCCCATCTAAACTTCACAAACCTGGCCCGCAAACTGCTCTATCAATTCCAGCAGCCCCTATACTACCCGTATAATTTGTTCATAAGGGGCTGCTACCCTCCAGTTCCAAACTTGCTTCCCATGGGCCTCCTGACCTCACCTCTTTCAGACACAGGCTATGCTGTTCCAGGAAAATACCAGACTTGTCACCTCCTCTGTGCTGAGCTCATTCTCCTATTCTTTCCAGTCTTTCCCCTTCCCTCCCAAGTGTTGATGACCTGGATCACACGCATGCTTGACTATAGTACCACACTTCAGACTGGCTGCAATATTCAAACTCTGGGTCTTGGGTTCCTAGGTGGCACTCAGATGACTGCAGGGCTTGCATATGGGCCCTCATAGAGATGCATCATAATAGGGAAAATTTCATCACTGGGAGTCATATCTGTATCCCCAATAGCAATGCAGTGTTAGATTGTTTACATCCCAGGGATCACAGAGAACAAATCTGCTAAGATCTCGTCCCATACATATTATGGCACCAGGATTCCAACTTACTTGGCAGGCCTCATGCCTGCAAGGAAGGTGCTCTACCTCTTAAGTCATCATAGCCCTTGGGGCCCGGGAGATAGCATAGAGGTAAGGCATTTGCCTTTCATGCAAAAGGTCATCGGTTCGAATCCCGGTGCCCCACATGATCCCCCGTGCCTGCCAGGAGCAATTTCTGAGCATGGAGCCAGGAGCAACCCCTGAGCGCTGCCGGGTGTGACCCAAAAACCAAAAAATAAAAGTCATCATAGCCCTTTTAGTGTTCGCATGTGCCATGTGTGTATGTGGCAGGAAGAGTATACTCATTCCATCCTACACACACCCCATTTCCAGCACACCCTCGCTATTTCTGAACCCTACTCCCCATTTGGCACTTATTATTTTCTCTACTTGATGTTCCAAAAAAACTACACTCCACAATTAATCAAATCGTTGATTCATATAAATCCTATAGTCCCTACCAGGCTGTTCAAGACAGGGACCCCTCTCCCCTTCTAACCAACCTTGGCTCCTTCAATATTGAACCTCATTCTCCCTGAAAGCCCCTTACTCAGACTATAGTAGATGCTGTCTGGCTATCAGCTCCTTCACCCATGAAGAGGATCTTCTCTCCACTTTTTTTCACCACCCACTTCTGCATATCTCTTAGTCCCTGCATTTTTGGGTTCTTGCTAACCACATGTCTGTCTGCGTACATCCTTGCAAGAGGTGGAACAGAGCTGTTGGCCTGGAGGAATTTGCACCTTCTCTGGATACCCCTGACATGATGACCAGTTTCACGATATCACAGATTTTTACATTTCTTTACTTGCTTGATTCTTCTTGACTCCAGAATAGTGGGTTAAAATATATATAGCATGCTGTAGAGTCCTATTCCCTGTAAACATACACACACTTATAGCAAATGTCCATGCACAACTCAATTGATACCTGTATAAGTTCACATACACTGCTGTCTCACACACGGGCTACCAAGCAGTCTATGGCACAGGCATAGAAGCCTCTGGACACATAGATCCTGAAGTCTTGCCTCACTCTTCCAAATGCACGTTGCAATGCTTGTGCACAGATGCAGTATGTATGTGTACATGTAAGTATGTCCATGCACATCAGGAGACAGACATAGATCCTGAGATCTAGCCCCAGTGAGTATTTTGCAAGAGAAACTGACCCTGAAAAATCCTATCCTTGGCATCTCACTGAAGCTTTTAGACTCCTGCTGCCAACCTCAGCTTTGAGATAGGGCACAGCAAGTCCCTGTTTCTGAGGCCACCAAATTCTAGTCACCTCTGAACCTGGAGAAAGAAACTGCTTGTGTTTTCCACAAGTTGTCAGAACCTTCCTCATACAAAGGTCAATGCAGGGACCCGGGAGATAGCATGGAGGTAAGGCGTTTGCCTTTCATGAAAAAGGTCATCAGTTCGAATCCCAGTGCCCCATATGGTCCCCCGTGCCTGCCAGGAGCAATTTCTGAGCATGGAGCCAGGAGTAACCCCTGAGCACTGCCGGGTGTGACCAAAAAAAAACAAAACAAAACAAACAAAAAAAAAAAGGTCAATGCATATTGTTGCAGTCAAGATGGCTTCCTTGGCCTCCCCTGGAGGTCAGGGCTACATACTGAGGGCTGTAGGGAAGGGCCTGGGACAGAGCCCAAGGTCATAATGTACCATTATCTGAAGCATGCTGACAACTTTCCTGCCCTACTTCTAACACAATCCTTGAGTGATTGGACAGCCCCCAGCAGTCACCACTATTGCTCTTTTCAGTCCCACTGAGATATTTGGTTGCAGCTTCTGCTTTCTCTCTGAAGGATGGGGGAGTGAGATGCAGTAGAGGTCAGTGACACAGAAGACAGCAACAGAGGTGAATTCACTCCCAGTCTCTATAGAGAGAACACACAGCATCTAGACCCCTTGCTGTGTCCTCACAGTAAACTATTCAATCCCAAATGCAGGCTAAGACAGACCCAGTGCTGGGCATTATGAACAGACAGAGGCACTGGTCTTCCTGGGAAATATAAGACCAGATACCAACTGAAGCCACCAGTGTAGATTAATGTCATCTGGAAGAAACTTTGAACTCTCCGAGTATAGAAGACCAGAGAGAAACAGGTGTGGAAGAGTAGGCCGGTCCAAGCCAACAGCAAGTGCAACAGATTCGGAGGCTGGGTATGTTACACAAATGAGGCTCTAGAAATGTCTGTGAATAAATGGATGAATAGATGATGGGTAAATAGATGGATGCCTGCATAAATTGAGGATGAATTAGATGGATTGATGGATAAATGTATAGACCCATAAATGGATGGATGGATAAATGCATAAATGAAATTGATGGATAAATGGATAGATAAATGGATGCATCGATGAATGAATAGAGGGAGGGACAAAGGAAAAGTGGGGTGAGTAAATTAATGGATAGATAGATAAATAAATATAAATCAATGGATTGATGAATGAACGAGGAGCAAATAGAGCCTTTCTTCTTAGTGAGGGGCATAGAAGACTTTTCACTGTGCGTACGTCAGAACTGATTTTTCTGAAGGCCTTCTGGATTAGAAAGAATGGATATTCTCCCAGGGATTTTCCTGCCCCATCATTTCTTTGCCTGCCCTCCCCACACCTTCGTAGAAGTCCACACACCACTGATGATAGTTGGCTCAGAGTATGGACTTCCACTGGCCACAGAAGCACCGGAGTATATGATACAGCCCCAGGCTTGCCTCCTATGACACCCTTTACACATTCACAGGCTTGACCACACTTACCGTGGGCAGGGTCCAGCAATCAGCTCTGTCTGCCACCTTTGCTTTCTCAATTCAGCTTCTGTGACCTCCTAAAGTAACACTTCCATAAACCCGGTTTTTATAGAGCAAGACACTCGGGCTTAGAGAGGTGAGCTCTTTGTTCAGAATGACTGAGTAGAATGTGGCAAGGCTGCACCTGAAACCACAGCCCATGCTCTCCAACTCCAAAAATGAGTTGTCCCATCTCCCTCCCAGTTCTTCAATTCTCTTCCCATCTACTGTCCAAGCTAGTGCCAAGGTGCCCTCAGACATTTCCCAGCCACTCTCATCTCTGTACTATGTTCCCTCCCAGTCTTCTTTTCTTATTCATTTATCAAATAGTTGCTAAACTCAGATTACCCTCCACAGAGTATTTTACTCTCTCTCTCTCTCTCATTTTTTGAGGGGTCATTTTTTGGGGGACATACTCAGCAGTGCTCAGGAGTCATACCTGGCTCTATACAGGGTAACTCCTGGTCATGTTTGAAGAACCATATGCAATATCTGAAATTGAAGATTGAAGTCAGTCAAGTATTAGGCAAAAACCTTACTTCCTGTACTATCAGCCCCTATATGCTTTCTCTTACACAGTCCTTGCTGGAACCTGAACGTGCTATTATTATTATTATTATTATTATTATTATTATTATTATTATTAAATCCATTCTATATATGGGTAAGTTGAGGCATTGGTACTTACCTTTCTTGTCCAAAGCAATGAGGTGGCAGAGCTTGAATAGATTAATTCTCTTAATTCCTCTTAATTCCTGAGCCTCAGCTGTTACTCTCCTCCTGAGCTGCATGCATCCTGCTAGTTTTTTGCTTCTAAAGGAGAAAAGGAAGTTGGAAGGGAAGAAGAAGAAGAAGAGGAGAAGGAGAAGACTAAAAAAAAATCACATGAAGCTACTGAGAACCTGTATTCTTATTATGGGAATGTGGGTGGCATGACCTTAACCAACATTTTTCATACATTGAATTGTGGCCATTAGAAATATCTGAAAGTATGGGAAAGTTGAAAGTCTTCTGTCAACAACACTCATAAGCCTACACTCTGTATGTAGTACTTGACTTAATACTGTGCCTGCTTTACTTCCTGAATATCCTGTCAGTCACCTGCCCCCTTAAAACCAGACAACCTTTCAGATTGTTCCACTCTGCAGAGATCATCAAGGCTGAGCTCCTGGGAGTGACATGATGTGGCATTCAGTAGCTCATACTAACTCAAGAGCACACACAGGTATGTGTACACAAATGGACAAGAACACATAAATGCATGTGTGCACACACAGGCAGACTATGCACACTCACATACACACACAAACACACAGATACACACAAAAATACAAAGTACAAAGAATGAAGGAAGCCCATAATTTGAAAGAGGACCAGAAGCCAACTTAGTGGGGTCCTTCCACCCACCATCCCCATCGGAACACCTGGGGCTCAGAGCCAGGCTGGGGGTGGGGCGGCTCCCTAATTGGTCTCCTGGTCACTCACACAGCAGAGGAAACAGTCTCTGGCTTCAGCCTCCAAATGACAGGAAGCACCGTGGAGGGCCACGAGGCAGTAATTACTACTTGGAGAAAGGAGGAAAGAAAGCAGAGGGGGAAATGGGTCCAACTCAAATAATCTGCTCAACAGGGGGGATGGGAAAAGGCTTCAAGGAAAAGACATTTTGAAAAGCCTTCAATCAATCTGACAAGCAATTATCTGCTTAGCTGCTGGTACAAATCCCCCTGTGAGACTTGGCCCCTCCCAGGAAAACAAGCACCCCAGATTCCCAGGCTCTCCACCCCACCCCACCCCCCGGAAGCAGAAGGGTGAAAGGAGACTGAGATCCTGCTTGGGAATCCTTGGGCTCTGTGGACACCAAAGAACATGAGGAGTAGTTCCCAGACTCTTGCCTCCACCTTCCAAGCCCACATATATGTGTACGCACATATACACACATACAGACACATATACACACAGGTACATGCACTAACACACTGACGTGTGCATACACATATACACACAGACTCCCATGCTCACAGACATGCACTCATGCACAATATACATGTGCATACACATATTCACACGCACTGTCAGTTTGACCCCCTGCCCTGCCCCCATGTCCTGTAGAACTCTCTTTCCTGACCTTCGCGCCTTCCAGAAAACCCTCAACATGCTTATGTTCATTCGTCCCAAGGACATTTTCCTGATATGGTAACTCAGAAGGCCACTAAGAGAAGGCTGAGAGCCTTCCAGCAGAGCTGGGGGAAAAGGATCTGGCCCCTCACCAGCATGAGCAGCCACCTGGAACCCAAAATGACCTGACTAGAAAACCAGAATTGACAGCAGATCCCAGGGTAGCCAGGTTGGCTCCAGGTTCCTGAAAGAAAGATGATCGGGATGCCTCTTAGGATCCTCCCTGCCTGCTCAGCCTCTTTATAGGCATCTCTCCTGGGACTGAGCCCTAGATCTTTGTGAGACCACCCTGTATTGACCTCGGGGACACTCACGCAGAATGCAGCAGGCAGGTTAGATCTCTGTCCTGCCAGGAAGAGTTTTGTCCCCTGCTGGGTTTCTGGGTAGAATCCAAGAATGAGCTGCAGAAGCTGGGGCCTGGGACCACCCCCTTCTTGGTACCCCTGTACCCCATCTTATTTAGTGCTTCTCCCCTTCTGTGTACATCTGTTTTCCCCTATGTGTGTCTCACACTGTGTGTGTCTCTACCTCTGTCCATCTACCTCCTTTTGTGTCCATCTCTCTGCAGGTGTCTGTCTTGCACACATGCATGCACCCAGGCTGGACAGACATGGGTTCAGATTCCACTAAGCAGTGCTCAGGTCTCCACTCTACTGCATCACACAAATACCCACAGTCACTCCTGCACAATTCACTCACCCAGACTCACAGAGAAGGCACAGAAGCTCCTTAGGCTAGACAAAGAGCCCATCATGGACAGGCCTGTTATGCTTAGGAGAAAAAAACAGCCAGGCCTGAAAGTGCAGATAATTTGGGGGATCAGAGATTGGAGAGCCCAGAGGAGCAGTGGGGAGAACCTGGATGAACAGGCCTTGCGCAAGAACACCAGCTCCTCACAGGAGCCCCATCAAGGCCAGTACTCTTACCCCTAGACATGGGTTAGGTCAGTAAAGCCTCCTGCTACTGGGAAGGAGCCAGAACCTTCTTCAGTTGAGAACACTCAGTTGAGCTCCAACAGCAAAGTGCACATGGTCCCAGATTCTCAAACTCAAGGAGGAATAATGTCATCACTGGGGACCACTGAACAAGATGCATGTTTAATAGAGCATGTGCTCCACCAGCAGCCACTTTTCTCATGTCTCTCACTGTCCCTCAGGAACTCTAGAAAGGCTATAGAGGACAATGAACACGGAGAGGGGAGAGGGCTGAGTTGGGACCTTAAAGCCTGAAATCAGTTGCTTGCGCCTGGACCTGAGTGCAGACTGAGACCAGGGACCGGCATGGAGCACTGAGACCAGAGCATCTCAAGCTTCTTGGGCCAATTGCTCTGTTTGGGGAGTCAGAATTTCTTGGCATTTTCCTATAATTCTACCTTCTTTAAGAGAACACACAGAAAGTACTCCTAACTATACCTGAGGCTGTTAGCACCCTCAGAACACCAGTGCCCCCCTCAGTAAGAGCAGGATACCCACTTTGGGAAACACTAATTCCAGCTCTTGCCTTCACCCCTGTGTGGAGACGAAGTCAGAATGTTGATCTTAGTAGTTCTGGTCCCTCTCACTGCTGGCTCTGGAGGTAGGGTTCTACCTTTCTCCAGAATCTGTTGTCTGAACAGGGATAAGACAAACCACACCCAGTCCTGTGAGCCTGGAAGTCCCACCTTGCCTGCTGCTCCTGGCTTTCCTACTGTGGGACATGGGGGTGGGGGGCTTATCTCCAGGACCATCGGCAGGGAAAGAAAGGCCTGTGTTGATGGTGCAAAATGATCTGCTCCCCTGGCACAGCCAGGAGGCAGCTGTTTGCTCTCCTGGGACATTTTATTTCAGCCTCCATGTTTGGCAGAGAGTGTGATGCCCTGGCAGGCCAGGACATTGCTCAGCGTGTCCCTGTGAGGACACACCCTCATGGGTCAGGACCAGAACAACTTGGGAACAAGATCAGCCCCGAGTTAAACCCAGCCCCCCATTCTTGGCCACCCTGTGCGAAAGCAGAAACTCCCCACTTGCAACAGAGCCGGGGCAGACAGCCAACCCCTCCACACAGCCAGCCTGGCTTGTCAGCAGCATTGACAGCCCCGCGCCCGTTCAGGAGATGCGGGACTGGGCGAGTCAGACACCAGTCCCTTCCCTTTTCTCCCAGACTCCCATTGGGAATCATCAGGAGGAATGGACTGGCAGAATAGGTGACACATCAGATTCAGATGCCAGCTCTATCCCCTCTGGGCATTATGGCCTGGCATGTTCATGTCTTCAGTGAGCCACAGGCTCTTCCCAGCGGGAAGTGGGTAATGATGGTTCTGCCTCCTCTTGTTGGGGTAAGAGTGAACACCACAGGGAATCTGTTTGTGGAGTGCAGGGCACAGAGCCAGGCATCTAAGGACACTCCAGCGTGTCCACTTGTGCCCCTGTGAAATGTTGACAGCAGAGTCACCCTGATCTGCCTTTAATCGCTAAACTGCATGGGAGAGTGTGTTGTGAATGGCAGGTACTTAAAAACACTTATTTCTTCACTCACTCTTGCAGTCCACGTGCCTAGCATCCTCCCCACATCCAGTGGGTGTTGGTACAGCAGGTAAGGTGCTTATTTTGTGTGCATGGTTCAATCCCCAGCACCACATCTGGTCCCACAAACACTGCTAGGAGTGACCCTAAACACAGAGCTGAGAGTAAATTCTAAAAAACACTAAACCCCTTTTCCAAATAAAATAAAAATAAGGGATACATCAAGATGTCTGGGTTCAGGGAAGGCCAAGCTGTTAATAGGCATATGATGGGTCTTGTGGGGGAAGCAAACCAGCTAAAACTCCCATGGAGGAGACCAGGAGAAGTGTTCATAGCTCACAGGAGAGCACAAAGAACTTCCTAGGGGAAGAGGATGAGTAATAAATATCAGAATGGGGGGCCGGGCAGTGGCACTGGAGGTAAGGTGCCTGTGCTAACCTAGGACGGACCTCAGTTCGATCCCCCGGTTCCCCATATGGTCCCCCGTTCCTGCCAGGAGCGACTTCTGAGCGAATAGCCAGGAGTAATCCCTGAGCGTCACCAGGTGTGGCCCAAAAACCAAAAATAAATAAATAAATAAATAAATATCAGAATGACTGGGAACCAAGGTCTCATGGATGAATGAGGAGACGGAGAATTGCATGTATTGGTGTCACAAAAGAGCAAGATTGGACAAACTTAGCTCTTTAGCCTTGGAGGATGAAGAGACGCTCTGAGGACCAGATCCTTGAGCCTTCCATCATGTCCATCTTGGGAAGTGAAAAGCCCAGCAGAAGAGACATGAAATCAAGGGATCAGGACCATGTGCTCTGCTCTCCAGGAGCCCTTTTAGGCCAAAGGAATCTGTCCACAAGCACATTTGGCAGAAGAGAGGCCAATTTAGAAGACAGTTCTGGCTGCACACTCATGATATGTTAACCCTTCTGGAGCTGTGTGACAACACCACACAGTCACCTGGGCACTTGTGGTCCCCTCCATGTGATCAACCTGGATTCAATTTCTAGCCCTATACATAGTCCCCCAAGCACTGCCAGGAAAACTCCATAGTATAGAGCTAGGAATAGATGCTTAGTTATGCCAGGTGAGATCCAACCCCCTCCCAAAATAATGGTGGAAGAATACAAGGATTCCACAGGGATGGTGATCTAAGCTCCCCAACCCTGTCTCCAAGGTTCCAGATGTGTTCTCTGGGGCTCCATGCAGCTTCTCATAATAAAGTTCTTCCCATCAGTTCTGCTTCTTATAGAAGAGTCTATCTATAGACCCCCACAGTCACATCCCCTTCTCTGTGTTTTCATGCCACTTATCAGGATCACTGGGATCACTACAAGTCACAGGGGAAATCCTGGGCTGATTTCACCCAGAAAATCACAATAACAGCTTCATTCATCAGGTCATGTTGCTCCTCTGCTATGTACTGTGAGCATTTGTTCACTTTAACTTTGGAGGCTGCCAGAGTACCTCATGATTATTGTAGGGAAATGATCTTCCTGCTTCTCACAAGTCTACTGGATCCTCCATCCCTCATTTCCTGAAAAAGTCTGACTTATTTGTTACCTCCTGCCCAATTATCATATAACATTAAAAAAAAGACTATAAATCCTCTTATACCTAGAAGAGGCATAGAGTTTTTTACTCCACCAATAAAAGTGAACAGTCACAAATAAAAAAGAGTGAAAGTTACTCAAGTCTCAAACAAAATTATAAACAATAATACCAAATACTGGTGGGGTTGCCCTAAAATAGCTAAGCAGGCAGGCACCCCTTGTTGGAGGCCAAGTAAATTAGAACAGCCTTGATGGAAAGTAAATGAGAAAGTATGTATCACCAGCCACAAGAATGTTCCTACACTGAGACCCACTGATCTTGCTTCTGGGAATTTATTTTAAGGAAATATCAAGAAGAAAACTGAGAGAGGAAAAAACTAGAGTACCCATAAGCATTATTTAAAATAAAGAGAAATAAAGTCAGATGCAACAATATCTTTGTTTGCTTCAATCTGGTAAACTCATGGAGAGTGATAAAGAGGAGACTCCATTATTCCATTAACCTGCAGCAAAGGAGAACCTTCTCTATGTGAGAAAACAACATTCATCTAAGTTTATTACCATGATCAGCAGAGGATATGCATAAGTGCGCACACACATGCATACACACAACAACAACATTGCATGTATTGGTGTCACAAAAGAGTTTCCACTTTTTTCCCCTCATCTTCTACATTTTCTTTGGGCTTGTTGCTTTTTTTCACTGGCACTAACAAATAATTGTGTTTTACCAAAGAGCCACAAGCAACTCTGTTATACAACACAACATTCGCAATACTCTCTGCAGCCTCTGAACCCTATTCCTGTGTCTTTAAAGATCATCTTGTAGGATTCCAGAGTATAAGGACAAGACCACACAACTGGAATAAAATTTTTAACACTTTAATCCTTCTGCCAACAAGATTCCCCAGCCTGGCCAGCCAGAGGCCATCCCCTGAAGGAGATGAGCCCTGCCCAAGGTCATGATGAGGATTATATAGGGAAGGGATATAGGGAGGTTCCAGCTTTCTGATGGTCCTTAAAATGATTGGCTCTTGTCTAGGGGCATCTTCCTACTACTCCCTTGTCCTTCCCTGATAGGCTACCTGGTACAGTCAGGTAGACTTAGGTGGGGTCTATGGAAATAGGCTCACAACATGTGGTCCTTACAAAATGGTGTTTCTCCCTGCTCAGAACCTAAAGAAAAAGCCTGCCATGTGGCTTTTACAAAATGGCATCCCACCTTATTCAGAATTCAGGTCCCAACAATCTGCCCCATCTAAGGACATTCCCATTCATGCCAAGGACAATGGAGTAGACCTAGGAAGACCTAGCACACTTTTTTTTTTTTCTTTTGGTTTTTGGGTCACAGCCAGCAGTGCTCAGGGGTTACTCCTGGCTCCATGCTCAGAAATTGCTCCTGGCAAGCGCGGGGGACCATATGGGGTACTGGGATTTGAACCGATGACCTTTTGCATGAAAGGCCTTACCTCCATGCTATCTCCCAGGCCCCGCTAGCACACCTTTTGAACAAGTGTCTGGCCCGAAAAAATTGTATCATCTAAGGATGTCTCAGGGTGGGAGAACATAGTCAAACCCTCCACAATGACTCTGCTGAGTGGACAGTGTTGTGCCCATTGAAGCTTAGGGGCAACAGTGACAAAACCAGGAGCCACCAGGATGGGAAGGACTAGAGCCAGGTTTCAGTTCCAGGTCCTTGAACCTTCCTGGTTGTCTCTTCCTTATTGTCCTGTTTCTCTCACTGAGTCAAGTAATTTTTCCATGCTGGAAAGAGGTTTATCCCTTCAAAGCACTTGGATGTTGTGGCTTTAGGGAAGCTCAGGCAGCTGTACAGTCTGCCCAGGAGGCCTGAGACAGGAATGTGGGACTTAGGGGTTGGTCTTGCTTGCAAGAGGCATGGCCCGGGACCTGCACACCCCCTTGGGTGCTCACATTCCCGGAGAAGACATGGAAGTCACCAAGAATGGACCTCTACAATCACAG
>PVKC010008618.1:0-27817 GCA_004027635.1 Crocidura indochinensis
AAAAAAATGTAGAAAATGACTCAAATGGGTGCTTTAATCCTAGGACTTTCTTAGAGTGAGCAAAGGGAGTTTGATCATAGAACCCCTCTAGTGAGCTAAGCATATACTACTATCGTGATTCCGTTCTCTTTTTATACAGACTTCAAGGTGAGCACAAATCAATCCAAGAAGGATTATAATTATAATGCCTCCTTGCTGAACTTTAGTCTAATGCATCCAACCGCTTTCCACTTGGGGCACTAGGGCTCAATATAAAATTTTCCAAAGTGGCTCTTCTGCTTCCTGTCTGCCCTCATTTCCAATATCTACCTTTAATCTTGTATATTTCAGAAAACAGTGTCATCCATGGGGGATGCAGCCTACCATCCCCCACACAGCCATCATCCACACTCAGCTCACCAGCAAGTTCTACTGGACACCATGTCAAGATTTCATTCCAAGCCCGGCACGCTTTTCCCCTCCCCAAATTCTTCTTTCTTTATCTGCGTCCTTGCTCTCTTATCCAGATTCCACTTCACAGCCACAAGTGACGGCTTCTCAAAACTCCAAATTAGTTCTCTTCACTTTCTGCTTAAAACCCTCAGTGGTTTCTCAGGGCACTTAGAGAAAACTTAAACTCTTCATGGAAGCTCCAAAGCCTTGAATAACCTCATCCCTGCCCACTCCTCTCCTCTTCTCGGGCCACTTTATAAATTAGTTGTGAGCTAAACATCATGCATATCTTATTCCTATCAAAGGATCTTTGCATGCCAACCTAGACTCCCCTCCTAATCTTCCACTTTTGCAGACCTTGCTACTTAAATCCAGCTATTGCTCCAAATGGGTCTCTGACTTCAACCTTAATTCAAAATACAATTTAGGGGTATTTTCACCCTTTTTCTTGTATTCTAACCAAAAGCCCATAATATTAGGCTTAATGCATTTATTTATAATAAACATTTTGTAAAATAGTTATTGTATTTTTTTTGAATACACAGATCAAGAAAGAACATTGCTATGATCATAATTTCCTATTTCTCTTCCCAAGTTTATTCCCATAGAACCTCCATCAGCCAATTCTATGGGTGACCAATTTTTGGGCCTATTTCTACAATTTTTTCACCTTTTCATGAACTTCAAGAAAAGGCAAACCTGGACCCGGAGAGATAGCACAGCGGTGTTTGCCTTGCAAGCAGCCAATCCAGGACCTAAGGTGGCTGGTTCGAATCCCGGTGTCCCATATGGTCCCCATGCCTGCCAGGAGTAACCCTTGAGCACCGCCGGGTGTGGCCCAAAAACCAAAAACCAAAAAAAAAAAAAAAAGGCAAACCTGTAGTTTACTTTAGTATATATATATGTATATATATATATGTATGTATATATATATATATCTTTTACTCAACATAATGTGTTCAGAATCTTTTTATATTAATGTAGAAAATAAGTAGTAGCTTGCCTTATAAATATGTAATATTTTATTGAATGATCATACAGAATTCATTTAGTAATTCTTTTTTAGATGGTATTATTGCTTATTTTAATTTGGAGCTTATAAGAATCAAACTGGATATAGATACTCATCTTTAGGTTAGAAACTTTCTCTCTTTAAATGTTTAGTACATTCAATAGCTAATATCTGTTGAATTAATAAATATTAAATTCTATTCTATTAATTTTTCATTTTGTTAAGTTCATATTATTTCATTCAGCTTGCCATTTATCTAAAAGCATCAGCTCTTACTTTTTAGTGTTCTATGGTACAGAAAATTCCAGAGATAAAAATATTTTGTGACCCATTTTTTCCTTAAATAAACCTTAGACCATTGTGCAAAGGACACATCAATTCTTTAGGGTTTGAGATCATCTTAAGTCAATCAGTGTGATATAGAATTGGGCTCATATGTCAGTCTTAGCCCATCTTTGAAATGGACCTTGTAGAATTGGGTCTGTAGAAAAAAAATCTGGACTTTATCCTGTATAGGTTTTTGGTCCAGGGAAGACCTGGGTGGCATAAAGCTAAAGTTCAAGAAACAATTTTTATGTCCTAATTTATTCCTTATATTCTATCACTTTATAATCAATAATGACCATAGTAGGCATCAAATATTTCTTTGAGGTAATCACTCTTGCCTCAAAGGTTTGCCTTTACTAAAGTTGAATGTTATTTGAGACACCACTGCATTTTAATAGAAAATATTATCAAACTCTTAGAAGGTACATAATGATGTACTGGGAATATGGTTTGAAATATACAGATGTCTTGCATATTTGAGGCCTTGGATTCAATCTCTAGGACCTTCTACTTATGTCTTGACCTTGAGCAGCACTAGATGTTTTATCCATAAGAATTTTCAAAATATATAAATACTGTAAATTCTTCTAGATAAAATGTAGAGACTGCATATGCAAAAGTATCATTTTGTACCTGGGTATTCATTTGTGATAGGGAGATTCTTTGTGTGGTTCACATAGACCTTTATCCCATATTTATACCTTCATTTAATCTCCCCCCCCATCTTGATTAGTTTATAACCGTGACTTGAAGCTAATCAATGAATATGGTAAAAAAAAAAAAAAGAATGTATATGGGATTGGGATGATGTGGATGAGTATATTTCATCAACTTATACTGCACTTCTTGCTAAAATCTCTCTCTTTGCTAACTTTATGAAGCAAAAAATTGTTGGATTGCTGCAAGGAAGGACCTGTAACTCTAAAATCCAAAGGTAGTCTCTAGTCTACAAAGATCTCTGCAATTCCTTCAATATATAAATCTATTAGTCTTACAATAAAAAAGAATTGAGCTATGATAACATGAGCATGTATTATCTTAAAAAGTCTTATTTGAGTCATACACCAGTCAATATTGCACTGGTAGCCTTTAGAAACCCTGAAACAAAGCACACAATAAAATTGTGACTCAAATCCTGACCCCCAGAAACCATGATGATAAACATGTATTTTATGCCATTTTTGATTTTGATAATGGTATTTTATGGAAATAGATTTTGCTAATATTCTATCTTATTATTTGACTAGCATTTACTGAGAGCATCCAAGGTGCCATGTATGATATTAGACAAATAATATAAAGTATTAGTTATTATTCAACTCAAAAGATCTTAAAATCCCTCTCATTCTATATTCAATTATTTTAGAGAGATCAAAAATTATGCAGAGACTATCTGAGTTAGCACAATACTAAAACTTTTTATGTTTTTAATGTTTTCACTATAAACAATGTTCTATTGGGCAATATTTAATTTTCACTACAAAAATAAACATGGGACAAACAGGGCAAAAAATCTTTCAAGATAGCCAGATTGGAAATACTTAAAAGATACCAGTTTTTATAGGAGATATTCTGGATTCAAATATTAAATGAACATTGCTAGCTATATGCATTCTATGTTATGGCTAATTTAAGTCTATTTCTGTGGTTAAATAATTGAAACAGTCTTAATTTTATAGCAGCTGTGATTCTGTGGTCAAATTATATTGTCTATTTTTGTTTTAACAGCTGTGGATATGTATACGTGTGTATATGTTTGTAAGTGATTTTCACGCAATAACAGTCATTGTGAGTAGTCACCAAAATCTGAAATTAGTCACTCTGGTTTTTCTTTGCAAGTCCTTCCAATTTCTCACAAGTACAAGTACCTCCAACATTTTGTATTCTGAGTCATATCGTTTGGTGGGGAAGTTGACATTGCTTCTAAATAATATAAACAAAAAATTCCTTATTATTTCATTCATAAAGATTATTTTCATAAAATAATTATAAAATTCTTCTACATAGGTAGAAAGGACTTTAAGTTTTCAATATGCAATTCTTATGCTTGAAGAGTTTTTATATATTTTTCAAGATACTGATATGCAGTTTCATTACCTTTAATTTTATTGTATTCCCAAATTAAAAGCTTTCAACATATTTAAAATTTTTATTTATTATTTTGGGGTAACATGCAGAAGTGCTCAGGGGGCTATCACCAACTCTACCTTTGGGGATCATTCAGAAGGCCAGGGGTACTAGGAATGGGATGCAGGTCTCCCACAATCAGAGAGCATGTGCTAAGTCTATTGAGGGATTTTTAAATCCCTTATCAGATTTTAAAGTACTTACTTAAATTGTTCATTTGATATTTTTGTGGTATGATTCCTGTAGTTTCTGTAGTTGAAAAACAACAATGATTTTTCATGTCATGGGTTTTAACTACATAAAAGGGTAATTTCCCTTAGAAACTAATAAACACTTGTAGGTTTATGTGTAAGAAAGGAAATTATTAAAACTATCAAGCCTACGAACATGGAATAAATTGACAAGTACTTTATGACCAACACAATTTTAAGTTTGGGTATATTGTAACCAAGTGTTATTTAAAGTTTATGATTATTTGCCAATCAAATATATACTCTATTATTTTTTATTTTAAATACAAATCTATACGAAATTAATTAAAAATTAGGGGCCCGGGAGATAGCATGGAGGTAAGGTGTTTGCCTTTCATGCAAAAGGTCATCAGTTCGAATCCCGGTGCCCCATATGGTCCCCTGTGTCTGCCAGGAGCAATTTCTGAGCATGGAGCCAGGAGTAACCCCTGAGCACTGCTGGGTGTGACCCAAAAACCAAAATAATAATAATAATAATAATCCATGACTGTTTTCTGTGTTATTTTCATTTATTTTGGTTTGGGTTAGAAAAACAGTAGGCAGTGTGCATGCCTTATCCACTGTACTATTTCTTAAACTCTATAGTTTGTTTGTGGGTCATTTTTAGCAGGCTCAGGAAAACATTTGTTGTGCTGAAGATTATACAGGATTGGTCCTATGCAAAGGAGGCACCCTACCAACAGTACTATCATTCTGGCCCATCTTTTTAATTTTTTGAGACTATTTATTTGTTTCTTGTTCAAAGGACAACTAACAAGCACTTTCTTATGATTAGTGCTGATGAGTGAGCTTATCTGCTGGAAAGTATATAAACAATTTCTTGATTGTCTGAAATTTGAAATCAATCTTTTGATTAAGAATTTATCAACAGGGCCCGGGAGATAGCATGGAGGTAAGGCGTTTTGCCTTTCATGCAAAAGGTCATCGGTTGGAATCCCGGTGCCCCATATGGTCCCCCCACCCCCCGTGCCTGCCAGGAGCAATTTCTGAGCATGGAGCCAAGAGTAACCCTGAGCACTGCCAATTATGACCCCAAAACCAAAAAAAAAAAAAAAAAAAAAGAATTTATCAACAGTATTAAGGGTATATGACTATTGAACTTGGCCAGGAATAGAGATCAGAAGTAGAGTATTTCTCTTAAGTGTCTCAAACCCTGGGTTTAGCCCCAAGCTCTGGAATAAAAAAAGGACAAATTTTTACTCTTTACACTGGTTTATCTTCTGGTAATTATGGTATGTATGATCAATTAGGTTTATATAGAATTATGTACAAAATTATCTATAGCAGAATTTCTTATTATTCTAAAAAATTAGAAGGAATATGTACACTATAGAAAATACCTAATGTAGTAGAATCTCCATGTAAGAGAATATATACAATTACTAAATAAGATATTTAAATAATTTGAGCTTATTTTTTTAATCAGAGGTTTATGCCTGGATTAATGACTACAATGAGCATGTTTTGCAATGCATAGCTTTTCGAAGAGGGGTTTGAAGCAGGACACTAAACTCTCAGCTCCAGAGACATACAGAGACATAAACACGGGGCTTAGCTTGTTATGACAGTGTTCGCCGAGGTCAAACGTGCCCACCCTTTACAGAGCCTCCCTACTGGGAGCTGCGCTCCACTATTTGAGAACCACTGCTTTAGACTAAGAGGTTTCAAGATCAGAGGCCAGACATGTTGTGGGGTTGGCCTTGCTCTCCTGAACTCTGATGGTGCCCAGGAAGAGCAAGAGCTGAGACATCCTTGCTTTTTGTAGCAAAGCTCGTCCAAGTCTCCTCTCTGGGGCCAGAGCAATAGTAAAGCAGGTAGGACAGTTGCCTTGCTGCCTACCCAGGTTTGATACCCAGCATCCTATGGGCCCTATAGGATAGTATAGTATAATATAGTATAGGGTTTCCCAAGCCTGCCAGGAGTGTGGCCAAAAAAGAGAAAAACCCAAGTATCATCTCAGGTCCCAAGCAAAAAAGAGAAAAAAAAAAGATATTTAAAAATTATGCAATGTCAGAAATTTTTATGTTAAGTTAAAAAGAATGAAACTATATTAAAATATGTATCAGTGGAAGAAATATAGAAAGGAAATGGGATAGCCATATTTGTCTTCGATAAAAAGATCACAGAAGAAAATATTTGCAAATAATTTCCCCGTTTGGGAGTTAATATCTCAAATATGTAAGAATCTCATAAATTCAATAGCAAAATCTGGTGTAGGTGTATAGGAAATTTTGTGGTGAGTGTGTTGAGTAATATTGTATACCAAAAACGATAAATATTAACACCGTTGTAAACTTAATAAACTCACCAAAACAATAAATAACAAAAAGTCATTATACACAAAAAATATCACAACACCCCAATTACAAACTGGCAGAGTATTTGAATAAACAGTTTTCTAAAGAAGACACATATATATGGACACAGGCATAAATATGTGCTCATCATCAATAATAATCCAAAAAGTGCAAATTCAAACTACAGTGAAATATAACTTTAGACCTATTAGATTGATTATTATTCCATAGATTAGAATGAACAAATATTGTGGAAGAAATAAAAGGAAGCCTTAAGCACTATTAATGAAATTATAAATTGGTACAACCACTGTAAGTATGGGAGTTCCTCAATTATTTTTTATAAAATCCAATTACTATAGTAATTCCAAATAGTTATTCAAAATATATGAACACTAACTCAAAAATATATATTAACCCCACATTCATAGCATTTTCTACAATACAAAATTTTTTACATAGCAAGAAAGATAGTTATGTGATAAATGGTTAAAGAATGTGTGATGTTAATAGACAATGAAATATTAATCAGCCATTACAAAGGAATCCTTGGCTTTTATGACAATATGAAAATATTTTGCTAAGATTGAAAAGGCAAATAGAGATAGTTAAACACATATGATGTCACCAATGTGGAATCAAAAACAAAACAAAACCCAGCTTCAGAGAAATGCAGAGAATAGATTGTTGGCTAGTAGAGGCAATAGTTATGGCTTGGGGTTGGAAAAAACAAATGCAGCAGTTCCAAAAGTAAAAATTTTTAGTTACAAAAAATAACCCCTGAGGATAAAACTCGCACTATGGTGACCATAGTTACAACTACTGTGTTATGTATTTGGAACTTACTAAGGTACATTTTAAAGTTCTCATCACACACACACACACACACACACACACACACACACTTGCACACAAAACACAGCACAACTGTGTGAAATGGTGGCAGTTACTTGGAATTATGATAGGAATCATTTCACAAAATCTAGATATATTTAAGAACTAGGTTATAATCCTTAGTTCAGAGAATATTAATAGTCCATTAAATAAATATCAATCAAAACGATGACCATCTATTTTAAGCTCCCATCAAATATGAGTCATTGTTCTTTGACCTAGATCATCACCTGAGCATCAATGTAGATTTGCTGTGAAGAACTGGAGTATGGCCAGTTTCTCTATATAGGAAAAATTAATAGGGACATTGGAGTCCTCTTTGTACAACATTCTTATCATAGATACCATTATATTGGTGATAAGTCTAGTTCAAATATTTAATATGTCATGTTCAAATAAGACAGTGGTTCTGAAGTTAAAGTAGCTGCTTATGAGAACTCATAGAAGAAAGATGAGAATATAAAGATCTTAGGGGGTCTTAGAAATATTGGAGAAAGGTACAGAAGATCTTTCTGTGTTTTGGTCTGGGGCTTTAGGAGTTTTATATATATATATGTATGTATATAAAATATACATATATATATGTGTGTGTGTGTGTGTGTGTGTGTGTGTGTCAAATGAACAAGTTATTTTTGCAGGTTGGAAAACTGCAAGAGAAACGGATTGCCTAGTGATAAATTCAAAACCCAGGATGGCGATACTTAAAGAGTTGTCTTTTGTACTTGTAATTCTCCTTTGGGAAACATGGCTGAATTACAACCAGTCAGCAAGTGAGAACTAACAACTCCACAAAGTAAGTCATGTGACTCACTTTGGCTAACGATGAATGAGAAGTTTCAAAGGGCATTTTTTTTACGTCTGTCCAGAAATGGAGTTTTCATCATGAAAACTCAAGTGAACACAGCATAAAATAGAATCAAGTGAAGGCAGATCCCAAGGAAAATAAGAATTTGTTGTATTAAAGAGCCTGTTGGGCAATTTTCTTTTTCTTTTTTTGGTTTTTGGGCCACACCCAGTGACGCTCAGGGGTTACTCCTGGCTATTCGCTCAGAAGTCGCTCCTGGCAGGCACGGGGGACCATATGGGGAACCGGGAGATCGAACCGCGGTCCGTCCTAGGTTAGCGCAGGCAAGGCAGGAACCTTACCTCCAGCGCCACTGTCCGGCCCCCTGCAATTTTCTATTACTCCAGTACAGCCTGGCCAACTCTAACTGATGCGTTGACCTATTGCATTATGAAAAATAATGCATCTGATACATTACTGCATGCATGAGAAAGAAATTATATATAGATATTAGAATATGGCCAATAAAATGGCACTTTTAAAATCCTTTAGAAGAGTTAATTGATTTTAAATATCTTAAAAAGTAGGGTTGGAGAGATAGTACAGTGTGTAGGGGCTGATCTTGCACTTGACTAATCAAAGAGAAAGAGAAAGTACTTGACAAGATCAATAACAGTCATAGGGGAAACTTTCATGAAAAGGGATTAAAGGAGTGTCTTTTAATATTTGAAAGTCCTTATACAATATATCAACAACTAAGACCCTTCAGTTTTGGAGAGAGACTGGATATCTCCTAAGCAGAAATCAGAAGATCTGTGGGGCACTCCAAAATTCTTGGCCAACCGGACAATCAATTCCCATTTGAGAGCCTATGAACATTTTGCTTCTCAGGTCCTGTGTTGCCAAAGATTACCTATTCTATTTATTCTAAAGTTATATAGCGAAAACAAGAGGCAAATTCAGATCAACAGCATTTGACAGGGTACCTTGATGGTATTGTTAAGTATCTCAGAGAATGGTGGAAAAAGGAACAGACCAGGAAATGGTCAGATATCATGGGAAGACATGAAAGCCAATATAATGTGGTGCTCTTCTGATATTTTAGAACAGGAAGAAGATAAAAATATAAAAATTTGATAAGATCTAAATATAAGTAAGTTTCATGGATAATAATATATCAATTTTGTGTGTGTGATAAATATACCAGAATAATAGAAGAGATTTCTCCTAATTGAGGAAAATGGATTGAGGGTACTAAAAACTTTCTAAAGTCTATCTGAAACTTCTGTAAAATCTACGATTCTTTTGAAACTTGGTTATAAAAACAATCTATTAATGAACTCAAATTCCATAGTTATTGTACAGTAAATTCTACAAGAACATGGTTTTGTTCAATGTCATTGGTGACAATGTTTCTAAGGAAAATACAACATTATCTAGTGGGTTCACTGTCTTTGAGTTCTCGGCACTTTTGAGGGGGAGAGTAAGGGTTTCACTGAGGATGCTGGTTACCTCTCACATCCCAAAAATGTACACAAGACTTATTGGCATGTCTCAATATTCTATTCTGAGTATGCATGCATGTATGTGCATCTGTGTGCATGTGTATAGGTACATGTGAAGCACCTGTGACAAGAAATCCTATACAGAGTGGGATCTTGCTTTGACCCTGACCCTAATGCTCAGAGAGTTTTGAGTCTCCCCAAGCCCAAACTAGAATAAGCGAGACTGGAACGTGAACAAATGACTACACATGATTATTTAATATTACAAGTATTAGGGGTCTTTATGTAGATGTTTGGTGAGGTTTATTACTTTATCCAGTAGCTTATGGTTAAATTGGCCAGATTGTATGTTCTTTTGCTTAAAGCAGTGATCTTCAAAATCTTAGTGGCATTATTTAAAGTCTTACTCTTTTGTCATATTCACCAACTAAGACTCCTATTACTTCTTTTTGTATCCAGTTGGTTCTCCCAAAAGGCAACATTTGGACTTAGCTCTCAGCCACCTGTTTAGGGAAAGTGGCTGAAAGTGAAGAAACCAGGTGTTTCTTCACTGTGTATGTAATACCCATGAATACTTGCATTCAAATTAGAGAAGCAATTATCAAACTAGGTTATAATGACTTTAAAGAGACCTTTAGTCAGTACACTTATGTCTGGTGAACTTAATTGTATGTAAATGCAAAGCAATTAAAACAAAAGTAATATATCTTTCTGTGGTCTGGACAGGATACTCTGGTATACATTTAATTGACATACAAGTAAACATGCCTGACAAGTAGGCTCCAGTCAACAAGGAAAATGAGTTTTGAGTACTTTGAAAAATAAAGTGTGTTCATGTAGGTAGAGTGAAGAATATATACTTTTAGCAGGTACAAGAGAGAATAGATCACAAAATATCATGTAAACAGGCTTTTACAAAGAACTCAAAAGTAATGTGGAAATCAAGAAGTCCAATGACCTTATAAAATTTTATTGCAAATTAAAATGCCCTCTTCATCTATTCTCAAGAGCATTAAAAATACCACCTGTCAAAAAAAATAAAAAAATAAAAAAGTACCACCAGTCATATTTATCTATGTATTTTTGCTTATTTATTGACTTGGTTTGAGAGTCACACAGGTATATATACCAAGTTATTCCTGGTTCTGTGCTCCAGAGTCACTCCTGGTAGTACTCAGGAGATTAAGAGACTGTTCTGGTGATCGAACCCTAGTTAAACCCTTCAAGCCAAGTAAATTTACTGCTGTAAAACCTCTCTGTCCCCCTGCCTACATTTTTTAATACCTTCCAATTTTTTAACACCTTGTGTCATATTTATATAACACTCTAACCCTATTCATGCTAATGTTTAATACCTAAGTCTAAGAACATAATAAATAATAATTTTAACGTTTTAAGTTTATTTTAGAAAATAGGGTGATCATATAGCAGATGCTTGCCTTGCACTTTGACTGATTAGGTTTGAGCACTGACACCAAAAATGGTCCTCTGAGCCTTGATCCTTGAGTGCAAAATCCTGAGCACCAAGCTGAGCATTGCCAGGTGTGCCCTTTCCCAAAAAGTTATAATACATTTTAATAATACTTATAAAAATCTTTAAACTCATATGCTCAGATGGATGAGTGCAAATAATTTTATCTGTCTTATGTATATGGAACTCTTCTGAGTCTAACACTCAAAATTTAGGTTATGGCATTACAACGCAAATAAGAAGATTAAGTTGCAAATATGGAGAGTCAAGAATCATGTACTATGTCAATTACTAGGACATTTCCCCAAATTTCAAGCTCTGCTCATTATTAAGAACCCATTGGAAGCGTATCTATCTCTTTTCATCATGGTTTGAGCATTACATTCCATCCAAGCAAAACAAACAAAATATTTAAAAATGTTTTTATATTTGCTTTATGATGAACCTTCATTTGATAGTGAGCATTATTTCTTTTTCATTTATCCCCCTTTGACTGTATACTCAGGAATCATTTCAGAGACTAAGTATGGGATACCACACCAAGTATGGGATATCACATCTAGGCTGGCTATGTTCAAAGACAGCCCTGTATTCCTTCTCTGGCTCTAGTTCATTTGTTTTTAATTCCTCTTGATTTATTTTTTACATTGGTACCAATACTGCTGTTCTATACTTAATTGATGTTACATCTTGACACGCCATTTTATCATGGTCCTATAGTTGTGTGTACTTAATATTAGTCCAGGACCATTCTTGACAATCAAGTTTATTTTTTGGTGTATGTTTTGGTTTGGTTTGATTTTATTTGGGCCACACCTGGCAGCACTCAGCGTTCACTCCAGGTTCTGAGATCAGAAATTACTCCTGGCAGGCTCAGGGGACTATCTGAAATGCCCAGGATCAAACCCGGGTTTGCCACATGCAAGGCAAATACTCTACCCGCTGTGTTATCACTCCATTTTGAAGAGTTTTCCAGCTTTCCAGTGCCTTAAAGCTGGTGGGAGCAATTCCTCAAATGAAAGCTGCTACTTGTTGGAACTCAGACCTCATTGGGAGCATAGTTCCTTGGCATCTTTTTCTGCATCGAAAATAGTCTCCAACTTGAGAAGAATTTCACTTGCGCCAAAAGTGCTTGTCTGGAAAATATCTCCCAAGACCCGGGGAGAAACATCACAGTATGGCTGAGTCTACCTGAGTGATCTCAGCCCAGAGTTATCCGATCTGGCTTTTGCCAGCGAGGCGTGTCGATCAAATCAAACAGCAAGTGGGAGCTTTGCTTTGGAGTCTCCGCTGATGACAGCCATCAGGAACTGATTGAATGAGCCCCGCTCAGATAAAGGTGAGGATTTGCAAGGTTAGAAGTGTCTTCCCAGGCGGGGAGACAAAGATCGCTGACATGCTTATTTCTCACAGCGGGTCCCCAAGCTGAGCCTGGAAGCACATCAAAGGCCACACCTTGACTTCTTTTCATGCTCTTCATCTGACTGAGCGCCCTTTCTGCTTGCACTCCTGGGCTAGTGACGGGCGAACAATAGGGCTATTATGCTCCAGCAAGAAGAAGGATAATTACCTCCAAGGCCAGGTGCCAGTGCTAAGTTGCCTTGTGTCCAATTACTGGGTGGTAAACAACTCAGTATCAGGTTTGCATTTCCCCCTTCTCTCTCTCTCTCTCTTTTTTATTTTAATGCTTTTCCTATCATGTTGCCACGCACTGGCCCTGGAGCTCCTGGGTCAGTAGGGCAACAAGTCTAGCTGTGAACTTGAGTTCCATCTTCTTTCAGCCTGTCCCAGCCTTGAATCTTAACTATCTTCTGCTCAGTATGACAACAAAGTTTGCAGGAACAAGATAGCAGCGTCTATCCAACTCAATTTTTCCCTCATTGGCTTGGATGTTACTTGAATGCTACTTATTATGGAGAAGGAAGGAATGTGATGAGGCTTTTTTTTTTTTTACCTTGGACTAATATATCTGCATAATCCCTGATCACCATTAACTCAGTCAATATTTATCAAGGAAAAACAAGCTCACAAATAAATCATAAGTCCAAGTTATATTAGTGTTTTTTGCCTGAGAGATAGGAAGCAGAACTACTATGGATTGCTCATAGTCACCCCTGTCCCCAAGAATGCTTTTATTTGTAGTAGATGTTCACCATGAGAGCCAATATTTCAAAGATACTTTTGGTAGATACTCAGTGTCTTCCATATATTGAGTTTCCTACAACTTTAAAAGGTTGATCTATAATTCAATCCTTTTTGGGAAAGAAATTGGAAAGCTTGGCAAGATGAACATCATCAAGTTTCCCAGCTGTAAGTGGGCAAAATCTAGATCTGTTTTATACAGCAGTCAAAACAGTCAACCACTCTATTAGAAGGAGATATTTTCAACTTGATTGGACCATTTAACGTGTTGAGGCCGGAGCATATCCACATACCACCAGTGGTTCACACTTGGATATCTTTTAATTAACAAAAATTGCACTGCAGGTACCAACATGTTAAGAATCAGTGTCTCCAACAGCAACAACAATATTTCAGCGGCAGGTATATATCATCAGGGTCTAGAACTCCCACTAAATCTACATTGATTATCTTCTGTTGCTTTTCTAGTCAGTTGAGCAAAAGCCATTGGATAAGTAGGGTCTGTAGCAGTAGACCTTTTCTTTCTTTTTTTTTATCAATTACAAAACTATTAACACTGGTGGCTATTAACATTGACATGCAAATTGCTGGTTATTATGACTATCAGACCCACTACTTTTAGTAATTGGAAATTACTGTGTAGATTATCTTGACCATCAGATAAAGCCAAGACCAAATGAACATGTGAAGATGCATATTTCCACATACAACAATCTCCCGTGCTTATGACATAAGAACTTTATTTTACTTAAAGCTTGTTCAGATTCATAGTTTGTGTTGATTGCTGGTGATAGCTGGAGCCCCTAAGTTACTGAAGAGCCAGACTTAAGTTCAAATGTCCTTTCTCTGACTTGTAAAAAGGAGAATATGATTATCCCTAAGAGTTCTTCCAAGTATTATGGGTTGAAAGGGATATAGAGGAGGAAGAATGTCTGACACCATAAACTGATAAGGCAAGTGCTCTGGTTTCTTCTAATTGTCTGTTTCTGCTAAAATAGGAATTATACATCTCTCCACACTGCAAACAGTGTGAGTCCTCCATTCCAATTACAGATGAGTTAGTCATCTTTTGTTCATAACCCTTTTTTTTATGTCCCTATCCACATGCCAATGCACTCACATAGACACACAGAGGGATACATATGGTCATCTTTCGTTCTTACTTTTCCATGCACAAATCTACTCACCTCTATTCTAGAAGATACATTCACACACAACCACCTACAAATCAACACACACACAAATACTTTTCAGTTACTAACTCAGCCCAAGTGTCTTTCTCAAAAAGGCATAATGACTCTTTTCTTCATACATGTTAATGCAAACCTACAAACAAACACACATGCTCACATAGCTCCTTCACAAACCCATATTCACTTCACAAACTAGACATTATATAACATCCTTGTAGAGGCATTTTTTTCTTTGTAGACACAACTGGTTTTTTGTTTTTTGTTTTTTTTTTGTTTTGTTTTTTGTTTTGTTTTTGTTTTTACAAATGGAAGAGTGGAGCAGCCCTGTGTGGAACAAGTCTCTAGGTACTATTTTTCCAACTTTGCTGCCTACTATATTTTAGAACTGAAGTATTTTTTTAATTAAGGTATGAATAATTTTAGATATCATGCTATGGCACTCTAAACAGATTTCAGAATACCATAAAACTTTGAGAAGTATTGAGACCAAAAATCCAAGGAAGTGGATTTATTGTAATGTTTTTTTTTTTATTGATGTACTCCAGAAAAAAACCTGTAATATCTCGGAGGAGTGTCTATGTACAACAGATATATTTGTGGGGAGGTTGAGGTTTAATATTACAATCTAGATCTTAAAGCTAATATTAGATTCTTGCTTGTAAAAGTCATTTAGCTAATTTGGATGTTCTTTATTTACATGTTCACCTATCTTCTCCATATCCCTGTATTCCCATTTATATCCAAAAAGGAATAAATTAGTCAGCTATTGTTCCTTTCTTCTCAGCTTTTAAGTTTTCTCTGTTATTCCTGGTAGCATTAAGAAATAGAAAAATTGGGCCCAGAGAGATGGCACAGCGGCATTTGCCTTGCAAGCAGCCAATCCAGGACCAAAGGTGGTTAGTTCGAATCCCAGTGTCCCATATGGTCCCCCGTGCCTGCCAGGAGCTATTTCTGAGCAGACAGCCAGGAGTAACCCCTGAGCACTGCCGGGTGTGGCCCAAAAACCAAAAACCAAAAAAAAAAAAAAAAAAAAAAAAAAAAAGAACTAGCAAAATTTATCTAGAGTCATATTTCAAATAAATAGAACCATGTGTAATTATGAGACTTTGTACAAATAGTTATTCCCAATCTAATTAATAAGCAAGAATTATACTCAAACTTGTATATCTTTATCATATAAAGAAATCCTCAATGATCATACAGCTTGAAATAAACAGGTCTTATATCATATTTGTATTATATTTTCATCAGCCACATTATCCTAAAACATTATTGTATAAAGAGTTTGTTAGTTATAAAAATGTGTATTTTAAGGAAGTATTTTGAAGGTGGGGTGGAAGAAAATCAAAGGGCAATGGTAGATGAACGTTGACACTACTATTGGTGGAATTGATGTTGGAACATTGCATGCCTAACACTTTATAATTGGCATTCTAGTTAATCACTGTGATTAAATTAATTTAGTCATTAATTAACAATTCATATAAACTATGCTCATAGGTTGAATATTAAAAATTAAATTTTCTATGTTGAAAAAATAGAGCTAGGGAAATAATCTAGAATTTAGGGTGCATATTTTCATGTACCATACCCAGGTTCTCTCTTAGGTAATCCATGATTCAGGTATGTCTTGGAGATCCCCAAGCACTATCTGGTTAGCTTTAGAGGCCCAAGAGCATTACCAGATTGGCTTTGGTAGTCCCTGTTACCACAAGGTTTTTAGCACCCAATTGCTGACCCAGTTGAACACACACACCCACACTCATGTGATCACATAGTTTGTTATTGGGAGATGTAGCCAAGGATTATCAATTTCTATCAGAAGCTAAAAAGAGGCCATTGTCATTTCCAGGGAGAAAAGGAAAAACTCTATGGGCACTCTATTTTCAGTCACACAGTTTGTAGAACTTGGTGGTATCATAATATATACTCAGTGTATATTCTAGTATGGAAGCCCAGGAAATTAATATAGTGAACTGAAACCAACAACTTATTCCTCTAACGTTCAGAATATCTACCTGGATGACACATGAATGACGATACTAATCATTGCACTTCCCTCTTGGTTTTATTATGAGGAATTGATGATTCAGTAAGTATAGACCAAGATCTATGCACAAGACTGACACATATAAGATGCACATGAAAGGCTAGTTTCATTAATATATGCCAACTATTATTATCCCATATAAAGCTTCATGTGCCCATAATTTATGCCTCATATTCAGATGTTTTCATGTATTCCTTAAATTTTCTAGCAATACAATTGGTGCTTTGTGTACTTGTTGGTTTAATGCCACAAAATGTTTAATATGGTACATCCCATAAATAGTTGTAGGAAATATTATAATAATGAAACATTAATTTAGATTCTTCAGCCTTAACCTTAGTAACCTTTTCACCCATACTACTGACCCATGTTCCAGAAAAATATTCAGTAAAATAGTCCTTCATCAACAACACTTTATTTGTCTCTTGAACCTGCCATGATCTACAGAATTCCCATTTCTTTGGTTTCTGAAACCACAGTTACTGATTTTCTTTGCTGTCATGAGCTAAAATTTGTTTCAATGACACCAGGACCCAACTTTTAGGTTGTGACAACAGAGAGTATCCTTATTTGAGTGAATAATTATTATAGGCTCTTAATTTTATAAAGTAAATAGTGATTTAGTTTAATAATTTAAAAATATAAGGAAATTAGCTCTTTATAATAGCCTGTGAAATTGTATAGAAACAGATAGAAAAATATAATATAATAAATCAACAGTTTTACATTCAATTACATTTGTAGGCTTTTACCATCAAGCCATAAACTCTGTCTGAGATCTGTTCCTGTGATCTGCAGTTTCCTTATTTGAAAATAACAGTAATAAGGACCTATGTCCCCATGTGGATGTGGAGAGAAGCTATGTCATAAGCCTCTGTTGCAAGGGTCCATCACTAAGTAGGCTCCAATCACCACTCTTTCTTCCTTTATATCTGCCATGATATAGGTAGCATGAATGCAAGATAAAACAAAGTACCAGACCTGTAGGTGAAGTTGAAGAATTTTTCAAAACTTATTGGACTGTGTGGAATAAAATTTCTGAAAGGGCCCTTAAAGCCCTTCTGTTCTGGTATTCATATCTTACTCTTTTTCTCTGTCCTAGGTAGTTTAATATAATCACTTGCTTCTAGTGAATGGAATACAGAGTGATAGCTACTCATTCTAGGTAAAGTCACAAGATGGCTTTTCTCTTGTGCTCCATCTGGATCCTTTTGATAGATACCAGCTACCATCTTTCAAGATATCCAATGGAAACCAGAACTGAGGGTGTGGATACCAACAATGTGAGTGAGCTTTTGGTGTTTTAGCCTGTCAAATGTCAGCTGTATTGCTCCTTTGAGATCCATCCAGTGGGGGTTGCAAAGAATAAGACAAATACATAAGGAGACTAACAAACACAATGGACTGTTCAAGTTTTAGGATTGCTTGGGCCACCATCAATGGTCTCACAGGCTCACTATCTATTCACTACAATATTGTTCCTCACCCCTCACTCAAGCCATTGATTAAGTTGACAGAAACATTACAAGAAGTTAATAAGCATATTAACAACCAATGGGTAGAGAGCAGTAAGATGGGGCATTTCACAGAGTCAAACAGAAGACTCCGTTCCTATTATAGTTATCTAAAAGACCCCCAAACAATCTTATTCTACATGTATCTGGCACACATCTATAGCTGGAAAATATTTGCATTCATTCTATTCTTTCCAGCTATTCTACTCTTCCATGGATGCACAATGGCGAACAATCCTTTGCAGTCTAAGACTTAAATTATTCTACTTAGAGGCATATCTCATCCTTGGGGATTTTTTTTTTTGCTAGGGGAACAAATTCCCAAACAGCTTTCTGATGATCAAAAATATAGCTTCTATCTTGATTGTAGACTTGTATAACCTTGTGGGAGACAGGGGTCAGAGGCACCCAACTATGCCACTCCCATCTCGCCAGTGTACAGAAACTCTTGTGGTTTTAAGACACTTAGTTTCAGGGAGGGGCAATGTCAAGGAAATTCATATGAAACATTTTGTATTCACTGAGGGGATGTAAAACATCCTTGAAAGATAGTTTTCTCAATCCTTGTATTAAAAAGCTGCTTTTCCTTGACTACCAACTGTATTTGTTGTTCAGTCATTTTGAATCATGTCATAAATTGCGTTTTTCTCTTTGCTTAAGCCATTGGCAAACTTTGAGCCAAATTTGAGTCTAACTTCAGCAACTATATAGAAGAAAGTGACATGCATGTTCTTTAAATTAGTCTTACTCAATTTTAATGTTTGTTTTTCAGATTGAAATAAACTTTAATTTTAATACCACTACTATTAAGTGATACAATTTGTTTCAGCAAATCATATTATTAAAACTAATAAATAAATGTTGGGTATCATATGTGATTTCTCCACTCTCTTTGATTATTCCAGGTCATGGTGTTCAACAGTTAACAGCTACATGTCTTTTTTTTGTTTGCTTGTTTTATTAAATACACACACCAGCCTTCCTTTGCAAACACAAGCACTCACACTCATATTTCCAAATTCAGTGTTGCTCAGATCCTGATTTTCCGAGTTCATTGTTTTACAAAGGACCAGCTTAAGGGGCTGAATGCTGACACAAGGGATCAAACTTTCTCTCCCCCAAATTCCTGCACTGATCTTCAAGTCACTCCACAAAAAGGAGAGAATAAATTATGAAAACTTACACAAAGAGCCCATTTATCTTGGGGTGGTATTGTCTTTCAGTGAGCAAAGATTATTTATGAAGATACTGTAGGTACAAATGTAATATATGTAGAGAGCATGTGTAGACACAGGCTTTCATGGCTCAGAATATCACCTGATGATTTCTACTGTTGATGCTACCAAAAGCACTGCGTATGTGATGTGCATGTGATGAGGTTCCAAGGTTGTAGTAGCCCATACCCCCAAATGCCAATGTCTTTCAGAAGATGCCATTTAAGCTGAAAAGGATTGCAGGACTGAGAGACCAACACTTAAACCACAGTATAAAGAGATACATGAAAACCCACAGCAAACTCTTGGAACAGCTGGGGAATTCTGCTCTGCCAACCAAAACATGCATGCCAAGACCCACAGATCATTTCAACCTCAAATCTCTACTGCTAGAAGGAAAAAAGAAGAGCACTATACTTGCAAAAGAACTGCTGCCCCAATCATCCAATGTTTTATTCTTGTGCAATTACAAATAAATTTGGAAGAAGAGGTCAAACTGTACCATTCCAGTCAGTATTTTGTTCTTTGGATTTTAGAGCAATAAAAATACACACAAGGCTCAATTCCCTGTCACATTTAAGTCAAACAGTAATAATATCTCTGTGTTAATATCCAGAAAAACCAAGAAAAGCAACTTTTAGTTCAAGTCCTTGAGTTACCCAAGCAATCATATGCAGACCACAAGATTTTGCTAGTTTAGTTGTGGTGTTGCTTTGGCATCCATAGACTAGTGTTTTCTTGCTATATTCTCCTCAGTAAATGCCACCCAGGGAGATTCTGAGAGAACGTGTCTCCCAGTTTTCTCAAAAGTGTCGTACTTGTCTTCTCAATCTCCATGTCCAACCAGAGGACAAGACTGGGATGTATGAAAAGAATTAATATGTGCAAAAATTTTTTCCCTTAACTATAGTGGTGTCAGACTTAAATTACTAAAGCAAAGCAAAACACATGTAAATTACTTCTATTTACTTTTTTGATCTTTAATAAAGAGCAACATTTTTAAGGAAGGAACAAATAGTAAATAATGTCCTTATCTCCAACATGAACTTAAGAAAGAGATGAAACTTAGTAATGAAACTTTACTGAATGTGACTTGAGTCTAAGAAAATTAAGAAAAACATCAGTGGCTTGGTGGCTAAGTTAGTAAACAACTGGATAAATGTTTATTCAACTGAATAAATCCCGGGAAAAATACCTACTCACAAATTCCTCAAATTTGATGGCTTTTCCAATGGGCTTTATCTGTAGACAAGATTCATAGGGAACTGGGACAAGGAGATAGTGGCATGAATTGTTCATAGTCAGAACCCTGGTCTTAGGACTATGGCCATGGCTATTCTCTGAGGTTTTCAGCTAATGTCCATCAGCTTGTGAAGAAAGATCACATATCTGGGGCCCAGGAGATAGCATGGAGGTAAGGCGTTTGCCTTTCATGCAAAAGGTCATCAGTTGGAATCCCAGTGCCCCATATGGTCCCCCATGCCTGCCAGGAGCAATTTCTGAGCATGGAGCCAGGAGTAACCCCTGAGCACTGCCGGGTGTGACCCAAAAACCACACACACACACACACACACACACACACATACACACACACACACACACACACACAAAGAAAGATCACATATCTACAGCCTACAGCTTTGCCCTTTGAGCAGGCGGTATGTAGCTTTCATTGCTTGTAGAATTAATGAGAGAATGTCAATGACTGGTGAAGAAACAGATGATTCAATCTAATCTACAGGAGAACTATGCAAAAGGCATTAAAACTCCATAGAAAGGTAAAATAGACTTAAAACTTTAAAACTCCATAGGTAAATAGACTCCAGGTTTTAACATGTTCAGCATCTTGTCTTGTTTCATAGAAACTCAATTCCTAGAAAATTTCAAGCTTATGGTTGTGGATCATAGAAAAAGTTTAGCCATTCCTCTGCCATAATTTTTCTCTTACCCAAGAATTACCTTTCTGAATTTCCCTTTTTCCAATTTCTGAACCCTCTTTCTTTAATGACTACATATATGAAAAGATATTCATGTAATTCAAGGTACGTATGTGTGTATAGTTTCTACATATTCATCTGGCTATCTACAAATGGTGTATGGGAAAGACACGAAGCTAATTCTGTATACTTACAATGTCACCAGTTTTAGAGATCTTCAGGTTGTAAATAAAGCATAGCATTCAAATCATGAAAAACACCAAGACATTAATAGGAAGGGTAACATCATCATATTTGTTAAAAAACAATGTGCAGTATAATTTCAGAAGTAAGATTGAGCCACTTAACATGTATGAGACATGGATAAACTGTGAATGAGATAGGAGAGAGAGAACTTCATATTTTACCTTTCTATTAATATTCTGTAGCTGTATAAAACTTTCCATGATCACATTTCTCAATTTATCTAAAGGATCATATTTCTCAATTTATCAGAAGGAAGTTGGGGTGAAGATTAGAAGAACATGAAATTTATTCTTAACTCTCAGGAATGAACATTACTTTCCTTGACACATTATTTACCTCTTCTAAACATATAAATAAAAAAAAATATTTTGATATTGAAGTGTATAGTGTAGTTTGTTTGAGGAAAACATTTAATTGTTTTATCAGAACAGTAGGCATTAAGTCAATAAATTTCTTTAAAATTTAACTTTTGGAATTTAGAGGTGTCACCTGGCCACCTATGTTGCTACACAGTTGAGAAGATTCTCAGCCCACATCCTGCCAAGGGCCCCAGATTTTTCAGCCTGAATGCCATTGTACCTATGAGCTTCAGAGGTTTGGCTTGCAGTTCTTCCGAGGTGAGTTGTGAAGTTGGGTTGTTTACATGGCTGAGGCTATTGGATATGGGTGTGACTTCTGTGGCTTCTGGCAATCCATGTGTTTGAGGCGTGGCTGCCTGCCGCCACTTGGAGGAGACTTCAGCATTTTCAGGCAGAAACCAGTGTACCTAGAAGTTTTGTCGGCTTGGTGTCTTTGCAGAAATTAGTCATGAAGCAATAAGGGGCTTGAGGAGTGATTGAGAAAATGGGGATGAGGGTGAAGAAAAGGTCACACTAGTGGTGGGATTGGTGCTGAAACAGTGAATTCCTGAAACAACTGTCTTATGAACAACTTTGTAAACCACGGAGTTTAAAACTTGCATTGGTCTAGCAAGTGGAAGCAAAGATAAACAAATGGGACATTAAAACGAGAAGCTTCTGCACTTAAAGGAAATAGTGACTAGGATACAAAGGCTACCCACAGAATGGAAGAAATGATTCACCCAATACCCATCAAATAAGGGGTTAATATCTAAGATATACAAGGCATTGATTGAACTTTACAAGAAAAAAATGTCTTACCCCATCAAAAGTGAAATGAACAGACATTTTCTCAAAGAAGAAATACAGATAGCTAAAGGCACATCACTTAGTGCTCCACATCACTAATCATCAGGGAGATGCAAATCAAAACAACAATGAGGTACCATCTTACACCACAGATACTGGCACTCATCACAGAAAAAAAAAAGAACGAACAGTGCTGGCATGGATGACTTAAAAAAGGAACTCTCATATATTGCTGGTGCGAATGCACACTGGTCCAGCCTTTTTGGAAAACAATACGGACATTTCTGGGGCTGGAGAGATAGCACAGTGGTAGGGCTTTGGCCTTACAGGTAGTCTATCCAGGACGGACAGTAGTTTGAATCCTGGCAATCCTATGTGGTCCCCTGAGCCTGCCATGGGTAATTTCTGAGCACAGAGTCAGGAAGAATTCTGAGCACTGCCAAGTGTGATCCCAAAATAAAAACAAACAAAAAATCCAATATGGACATTTCTCAAAAAGCTAAAATTTGAGCTTCCATATGATCCAGAAATACTTCTCCCAGGAACACAAAAACACAATGCAAAAATGCCCTCTGCACTCCTATGTCCATTGAAGCACTATTTACAATAGTGAGAATCTGGAAAGAATCAAGGTGCCTGACAGCAGATGAGTAGCTACAGAAACTGTGGTATATCTATATAGTGGAATATGATTGATGCAGTCATAAGAAAAAATGAAGTCATGAAATTTGCTTCTACATGAATGGAAATGGAGATTATTGTGCTGAGTGAAATGAGACAGAGGAAAAATAGACATAAAATAATATCACTCTTTTGTGAGATGTAAGAAAAACAAAAGATAATATGGTAATAATATCCATAATCAATAGAGATAAGGGTCAGGAGGTCCAGCCCCAGGGTAGGAAGCTTTTCACAAAAAGCAGTAACGCAGTTAATGTAGAGAAGGGTCCACTATGATAGTCATAGTTCAAATTGATCACTCTGGACAAGAACTCAGTGCTGAAAGGGTAGAAAGTGACATGCAAGGCATCCATCCATTAATAATATTGCAAACTACAATGTCTTAAATGAGAGAGGGGGGGGGGGAAATTGCCTACCCTAGAGATTGGCCAGTATGGGTGGGAGAGAGGGAAACAGGATATATCAGTGACAGAGGGTGTGCACTAGTGAAGGGTTACGTATAGTCTATGAATGAAACCAAACATGGAATCATTTTTGACCATGGTGCTTAAGTAAAGCAATTAATAAGAAAGCACATTTTTGTATCCTTAATATTAAATGTTTAATCTTATAATCTGATAAATTAAAATAAAACAATAAATTACTGATTTATTCAATTTTAATAAGTAGTGATATAGAATTCTGTAGAACATTTGGGAGACAAACCTATATCCTAGAGATACTGTGGACAATTAATGTGCAATATACAATGTATCATTGTTTTACATTCACAGAACCAGATATTTAGAAATCTGCACTAAGAATAGATTTCTATGCTTCATAACCTCCCCTCTTGCTTTTGGTGTGTGATTAACATTTTAAAAATATTTATCTTTCCCAATAGTTTGCTTGTTTCTTGAAGACAAGAATGATAATATTTTATTTTCATGTTCCAGTTGCCATTCATTGATGAAGTTTCTGGAACTCAATATGTGGGGATCAAGTATAAAGAAAGAAATAATGTTGATAATTAGAAATTCATTCTGATTTTAAAGGATAATTCATGGTATATACAGTTTTACTGTTTTCACTAAGAAATAAATTAATAAAACTCTTCCGAATTGGCTTTTATTCTCTTTTATCAGTTTATCTCATTGTTTACTGAAAAAAAAAAAAGACTTGCTGTAGCTCTGAGTTAATGTGCCATAAACTATTTCCTTTCTTAGCAATTTAAAGTAACTTTTCATTTTCTTCAAAATTTGAAGAATCAAGAATTGGAGATATTTACTTGATGACTAGTTTCTGCTCCAGCAGTTCAGCTCACCTCCACCTCCTTTTCCATTTTTCCTCCTCTTTCCCCTTTCCTCACATCCCTTCTCTATTTCCCTTTCTTCCACTCCTCCCCTTTCCTTCTTTCCTTTCCTTCCTCCCATTCTATCCCCTGCTCTTCCCTTTCCTCCCCTCTACTCTCATTTTCTTTCCCCTCCCTTCCCTATCCTTTCTCTTCTCTTCTCTTCTCTTCTCTTCTCTTCTCTTCTCTTCTCTTCTCTTCTCTTCTCTTCTCTTCATTCTCTTCTCTTCTCTTCTCTTCTCTTCTCTTCTCTTGCTTTTCCTTTCCTTCTCTCCCTCTCTTTTCCTCTCCTTCCCCGTCCTTTCCCTTTGCTTCTGGAATTTTTTATATAAATATGTTTTTATTTAAATAATTATATGTATAATTGTAGACTTATAATTAATTATAGAATTAAGTAGTGTACTTAGTATCTGATAAAACTTTTTCCTATGGTTTCCTACTTTAGTTATTGCTTATTACCATATAAAAATCTGCCTTAATTTTTTTAATAATATTTTTTTATTTAAACACCTTGGTTACAAACATGATTGTGGTTGGGTTTCAGTCATATAAGAGGGCACCCCCATCACCAGTGCAACATTCCCACCACCAATGTCCCAAATATCCCTCTTCCCCACACCGCCCCCACCTGTACTCTAGACAGGATTTCTATTTCCCTCATACATTCTCATTGTTAGGGTAGTTCGCAATGTTGTTATGTTTTTTAATGGTGACTCAGAGTTCCTAGAGCAAGTTTTCTGAGAGATAAAGTTTTTTTTTTAACATCACATGAGATATGACACACACTTTCAAAATTCTCTCTGTCAATACATAAACATAAATCAGTCAACAGGATACCTGAGCCCTTACAGATATTAAGGTTGGGGATGGGGACATCAAGCCTTGCACAAGAATTTCTGCTCATCATGAGTGTGTGTTTATCACTAAGAAAACATGTGCATCAACTGTTTTATTAAAAATGCATAAGAATATATTGTGAATCACAGTTGGGAGCATAAAAATGCTCAATATATTTTTGTGGAAAAGTTGGATTAATGAAAGAAGGAAATAGCAAGATTTTTCTCAGTGCTGTAGTATGTCTATCATTAACAGTCTTTATTTTATATAGGTGAATAGATTGAACCATGCCAATAAAAATATAATGCCCTATATATTTAATGCAATTCTCCTTCAGAGTGGAAAAACATAGCAATAGGAAAGTACTTAACTGTACCCCAAATATTCATATAGTACACATGGAATTCACATTAAAATGTGCTTCTGATGCAGCCTGTTTATGGTATTATTATTGTTTAAGCATTCAATACATACACAATCCTTATACATTTGAAACAGAGTATATCATTTATATGTAGTCATACCAACCAAAAATTGATTATAATCCAATTGGAATAAAATTAGCAGAAGGATCAATAGTTGCTCCCATCAAACTAATGTTCATACATATGATTAATTACCCCACCCTCAATTTTTTTTTGATTTTGGACCTCACTCAGCAGTGCTCAGGGGTTACTCCTGGCTCTGCAGCTCTATGCACAGAAACTGCTCCTGGCAGGTTCAGGGATCATATAGGACGCTAGGGATCAACCCATATCCATTCCAGGTCAGCCACATGTAATGCAAACACTCTACCAACGCGCTACCACTGTGCTATAGCTCCAGTCCCTAAGTATCCAAAATTTTTATAAATCTTTTTCCTATATTTTTATTTTTCACTGTCCTTACAAAAAAATCTATACATTCATGATTTATTTTAACTTTACTCAGAAAAATACTGTTTAGTTGTATGCTACTTGATATTCATGATTTCTAAGTCCCTCAATTCCATTTTTGTTAAAAAACAGGAAGTTAACTTTTGCCAAGATTAAATGATTTAGAACATGGAGTTTTAAATGTGGTTCAAAGGATGGAATCCTCCATTTTCAAGCCTATTCTGATGCTTGGCAGTGCCCTTCTCCTGACCAGACCATTAAATAATAATGGTGCCCTTTAGCAATTTAAGCTTCAAGTTCCAAAAAATCTGAAACTCTTACTAAGTTTCACTTAACAACAGGGTCTTATTTTTATCTTTAGCAAATATCTCAGGGCATATTTAAGTATCAGAGACCAACTGGTACATTATAGGTTTTAAATTTGGATGTTGTGAGGCAATCAATATTTCAAAGTATATATAACAGGAACAAATTCTATGAAATAAACACAAATCAGATATTACCTTGGCCAACTTTCAGCAGAGGAAAAGAAAGTGAGAAAGCAGTGAAAGGAAATTGTAAATAATGTGCTAAAGCTTTAGACAGAAAGTTAAACATTTTGAGATAAGTTTTAAATGTGAGAAAAACAATTTTAACACATTAAGGTATGTATGCTATTTGTCTTATTATTCAAATAGTATTCAAATGTTATTATTCTACTTATAAAACTGAATTTTCTTATCACCAAATATAATTCATGTGTATTTGCAGATAACCAATTATCCAAAAATAATTTTGATTCCTACAATCTAGTAGAAAATTGTATTCTGAATGTTAGTGAATTAAAAATAACAAAATCAAGCAAAAAGGGTAACAACAGTGATGAATAATATTGGGAGTTTTGTTTTGGGAAATTTTTGGTATGAAGTAAATAACCTTAATCATAGACTATGATAGACTCTCAGACTGAACTGAAGTTCAGATTTCTCTGGGAGTTTGCAGTATCTATCAAACTTACTCTCAAGAGCGACAGTTCATAGAGTTTCAGAAGAGTAGGAGTACAATGTTGTGGATAAATGGTGGCACTCTAGACACAGAAATCAGTAGAGTATTCAACAATAACAACATATCCATTAGGAAATAATATAAAGGTCATAAACAGAATTCTAGGTTCACATTAGAGTCAACTAATTCTATGTCTTTTCAGACAAGTAACTGAACTTTTATCTTCTGATTCATGAACCAAAATAAAGTCTTTTGGGGCCGGGCGGTGGCGCTGGAGGTAAGGTGCCTGCCTTACCGCGCTAGCCTTGGACGGACCGCGGTTCGATTCCCCGTGCCCCATATGGTCCCCCAGGCCAGGGGCGACTTCTGAGCGCATAGCCAGGAGTAACCTCTGAGCGTCACTGGGTGTGGCCCAAAAGCCAAAAAAAATAAATAAATAAATAAATAAAGTCTTTTAATTATATGAGTGAGGATTCTACAGAAGACAGCTAATATATTACAAATCTAGGTATGTGACCAGTCATTTTTGTTATTCTTTTTTTTTTTTTTTTTGGTTTTTGGGCCAC
>PVKC010008619.1:0-27863 GCA_004027635.1 Crocidura indochinensis
GAGTGTCCAAATTGATGGAATATCATGATCAAATGTTAACAGGCAAGGAGGCAGTTGTTAGTTAAATGTTGTGAATTAAGTTTGAAATGATAATAACCAATTAAGACTATGACATAAACTTAGTGGATAAAGTGACACCAGAGTTTGAAAGAACTGAAACTAATGTTATCATAATTGATTTTAGGTGAAATTTTATTAAAATGTCTTGTGTTATGCAAAAAATCTCTTATTAGTAGGTCAGTTGTTAGGCCTGAGCCATAATCCAGTGCATTTTGTGCTTCTCTTGCACAGGCCAACCAAAGTTCGATCCCCAGCACCCCATATAATCCCCCAACCACTGCCAAGGAGTAAGGTCTGATCTGCTGTGGCCCAAAAACAAAAAATAAAAAATAAAAATTGCCAGTGCTACCAAACTAACCATTGTCTTCTTTTAAGGTATAACTACAGCACCCAATTTATACCAACCGCCACCCCAATAATCAATCCAAAATCAACACAGTAGTAAACTACATTATCAGCAAAACTGATGAAGGCTCACTGCAGACTCACATGCTAACTAACATTTCTAATCAAATTAATAAGAAAATTAATTTAAAAAGAAAAGTAAATTAATAAGAAAACACAGCATGTTCGTGGAAACAAATGGGGCTTCATACTTAAGAGATTCTTAAGAGATACTTAAGACAAACTTAGCATGTTATGGAAACTCTGCAGTAATTTCATGTTTATTGACTCTGTGTTGTTACCTGTTTTATTGTTCTGGGCTTGTCTGAACCCTCACAGTCTTGGAGGTGTGCTTAAACTATAACAGATCAGTAGACTTCATGGGATGTTGCTAAATATGTATCTTTAGAACAGCATAGATGCTGCCCAGGGAGAAGGGATTGTCAAATCCCAAGTCCTGGAGATGGGGATGCAGAGTCAAGGTTCAGAGTAGGCGAGGAAAAAAAGGAGGTGCAGAGGGACAAAATTTCAGGGAAAAATCAGAATCATGACAAGGTTCCTCAAGGGGAAGCTCACAGCAGCTAGCTGAGTCTTGCAAAGAGATCAGGAAGAATCAGTGGGGAGGTGACAGGAGGCAAGTTAGCTCCTCCAGGGATGATGAGAGTGAGACAATGGAGGTGTCATGAAGGCAATCTGGTCACAGAGCATTTCCTGATCTTACATAGCCAACTGGCAACCAGCATTGTGTTGATAAGATACCCCTGTATAAGATATCTAGTAAAACCCTAAACAAAGTAGTTCCCCTAACTTTCTCTTCCTCTTCTTTTGGCATGTAAAAGCCCACCAGAATTACAGGATCCCCCCACCCCCCTGGTTAATTTGGTTCTAGATAATAAAGAGAGAGCAGTTCTAGCTTTTGACAGAGGCAGCACAAGGCAGAGAGATCATGAAGTGCAAAATAGACTGACTCTGAATCTTTTCTTGATTGTTTCCTCAGACCCATCTGTCTTAAAAACACAGCATATAGGGTGGTTCACCACTCATGCCTATTTTTTGTTTCTTTTTTTTTTTTTTGGCCACACTCATTGATATTCAGTGATTACTCCTGGCTATGCACTCAGAAATTGCTCCTGGCTTGGGGGGACCATATGGGATGCTAGAGGGATCGAATAGCAGTCTGTCCTAGGCTAGGATGCCTTACCTCTTCTGGCACCACTTCAGTCCCTCATGCATATTTTTATTTTATACTGGTGAATGGTCAATTACAGTTTGGTCAAAATTCTAAATAATCACTGTTCTTAATGCAGACATTGGTACTATAAATAAATATGTACATTTATGAGTATAATATATATGATACATGCCTTATATGTATATGTATAATATATAGTATATTGCCACAGGTGCCCTGTGACCACTGAACTCATTGACAGATGATTATTCTAGGAGCCAAAGGTGAAGAGTCTGGATTTTGTAATCTAGCTTTGGATCCAGTTTCCAACTCCAATGCCCTAGTACCTTGCAATCTGACCTATCTATTCAGTCCACAGATGATAGTGATGCTAAGAGCAGAAATGCGAAGAGTTGACATTCATTTAACGTAGGAATCTGGCATCTTTTTTTCTGAACTGGAAACGGTAACTAGGTTGCAGGATGAAGAGTATAATGCATATGCACAGATGTGTGTGTACAAATTTTAGTGCATGTCATAATAAAATTTTTCTCGCTACAATTTTATAATATAAATATAATTTTAAGTTGTGTTTCTCCTGGCACTGGAGCTCCATATTCTGATGATAATAACCAAGATGGTGAGACGCCTAAAAGATTTTTCTACTTCTCTTCTAAAAGGCACAATATAACCAAGAAATGTTACCAGTAAATGCACATGTTTACTTTTTGTATTTCAGTAATTAGTGGTTGTTGTTCTTTTTTTCAGTATAAGTATACCTACAATGTGCAAGAGAGAAAATATTGCTTGGATCTTTTTTCTAGTCCTTATTATTTTCTATTAAATTTTATAATAATTATTAAAATAACTGTATAAAAAGAAAGGGATATTAAAAAGTGATTTATCCCAGTTTCAAAATCTGCAATAATTAGATATTCTTAATTTTCTTTCTTTAAATTTCTTTACATTTTCTTTCTTAAATATTTCTGTATGAAGGATAATAACATCACTCATTTCAGAGCTCATAACATGCTCATTTCAGCATTCTTAATACTTTTGATTCTTCTTTTCCCTGGTGGCTAAGTTTCATTAATAGAGAAGTCAATGAGTGGATCAATGAAGTAAAGATGAAAGCCTACCAAGATAATGGGCTTGATAAACCAAGAGGCATGGGCCATAGCAGAGCCAACACATAGAGAGCAGACAGGCACTCCGGCTAAAAAGTATGGCAATAACTTAATTTCATTCCTGCATCAAAACTCCATAATATTATTTATGCAAACAATAGTAGCTGCTATTTCTGGTTACAGCCAACAATTAATATATGTAACTGAAACCTAGCAAATGTTTTCTAAAATGCTATTGGTCTGACCACATTCCAACCTACTACTACTAATGTAGAGAGCATTCCATAAGCCTCTTCCATCACTAATCATGGTCAAGGCAACCTTATGTCTAATCAGACCATCCATGCCATCACTGAAAATTAATCAGGACAATCAGAAAAGCAGCTCATTAGTGAACATCCTTTTTATTAAGCAGAAATATAAAGTATAAAATATGAGATGTGCCCTGAAAGCATCAATTAAGCATCAAACTTAATTATTTCCTCTTCGTTAGGTAACCGTAATGTATAATGGTTGCTTCCATATAATTTTCATATCATATTCTGGTCTCCCAAAATACAGAACCTAAGCAGGTGTTATATACAAATATAACATCTTTGTTATATAACATAAATATTCCAGAAATTAGGTTCCTCTTCAGGGCACTTTTTTTTTTTTTAAATATGGAACGCTTCATGAATTTGCGTGTCTTCAGGGCACTTTTTAAGGGTCATAAAGGTCAACTTCTCACATTATTCACATCAAATTAAAATTTACATTAAAATTCCTTATATGGGAGAGGGACAGAGACAGAGACAAAGAGAGACAGAGAGAACTCAATGTGATGATATCGTAGCCTGACTCAAGATTTCCAGGTTTTATCCCGAGTACTGCCTGGTTCATGAGCATGGAACTAGTTTAGCTCCTGAGCACTGCTCAGTGGAACCCAGAACCAAAATAATAATTTTTCAAAAGATTTAGTACATGCCAAAATAATTATATTTGCTGAAAAACAAGAATTCTCTTTTTGGAAATGGTTTAAAAGAAATAAAAATATCTGTTTTCAGACCCAGTTATTACTTATAAACTTAATGGTTTCCTTTTAAAAGATTAAAATAGGGGCCGGGCGGTGGCGCTGGAGGTAAGGTGCCTGCGCTAACCTAGGACGGACTGCGGTTCGATCCCCCGGTTCCCCATATGGTCCCCCGTGCCTGCCAGGAGTGACTTCTGAGCGAATAGCCAGGAGTAACCCCTGAGCGTCACCGGTGTGGCCAAAAAAAAATAAATAAATAAAATCAACAAAATTTAATGTACTTTCTGGTCATCAAGAAAATATTCATAAAAATCAATAAAGAAGAACATCTCTCAATATGAACAAAATCATGGGCTTCCTCTGTATCTATGCCTAGTATTTTCTAAAAGTAATCAGATTTAGGTAAAAAATGACATCACTGTTTATCTAATTTTATAATCTGTTTTTCTATAATATATAACCCCACCTGTAAACACTAATATTCCATTATATCATTATACTTCTACTTGACCTGCTGGTGTGAATAATCTCATCTATCCTCCCCTCCCTTCTTTGTTTTTTTATTTCTTTTTCTGCACAACCTCTCATATCCCTTTCATCTTGCATCCCCCTCTGTTTAGGGAGAGTCCAAATACTGAGTTCTTACAAAGCATTTTTTCAGCTTGGTACTTAGAGTTCTCTGTACTTCACTCCACTTACCCACTTAACCCCTTAAAAAGTCATTCTTGGTACATCTATTTTACTAGTATATGAAATGAAGCTTAGAGAGAATGAGGACTTGAAAAACTTTAGCAAGAAGAGAGGAGTGCCTGTCTAGACTTTAATCACATCTTAAAAAAGACACTAATGGGACTGAAGCGGTGGCATAAGCAAGTGGCACAAGTAAGGGGTCTGCCTTGCTTTAGCTAGCTAAGGTTGCATTTGATACCCACCCCCAGCATCCCCAGCCAGGAGCAATTTTTGAGCACATAGCCAGGAGTAAACCCTGAGTATCACCGGGTAAGGCCCCAACACCTCCCCAGTCCCCCCAAAAGAGAAAAAAGATAGACAATGAAATTCTTCCTCAGAGTCTTGGCAATGTACCCTGGCTCAGCCATGTTTAATGATTGCAAGATTCATCAGTCAGTTTAAACATTTTGCTATACATTCCCAAATTACATTCAATAAATATTGGACCAGCAATATAAACAGAAATTCCTGACTTTACATTAGGAACCAATTTAATTATTTATTTGTTTGTTTATTTTTTTGAGCTATACCTCCTGACACTTGGGGTTACTCCTGGCTCTGCACTCAGAATTTGCTTCTTGCATGCCAGGGAATCAAATGAAATGCTAGAGATCATACCTGGATTGGTTTCCAATTGGTCACATGCAAGAAAAATACCTAATAGCTGTGCCATTGCTCCCGCCCATAGCAACGCATTTTTCTTCTGCAATATTAAAAGAAAAACAATTTTTGGGTCACACCCAACAATGCTTAAGGTGCACAGCTTGCTCTTTGCTTTGGAATCACTCCAGCCAGGGTTTAAAGAAACAAGGAGGTTAAATCCAAGATAGCCTTGTACAAAGCAACTGCCTTAATGAACTATCTTTCCAGCACCTTAAAATATTTTTGTACAAAGTATCTTTGTGTGTGTTCTTATAAGAAGCTTCTCCAGGCCTCAATCTCATAAGCCTGCTAAAGGAATGAATTTTGAACCAACTTTCTCTAACATGTCTGAGAACAGTTGTCTTCCTGAAGCTTCTTCTGCAAAGACCTGGATTAAAAAAAAGGTATCTCTGGATCCAGGGTCCCCCAATGTTCACAAAGCTCTTAACACTTGGAGTCATAATAAACAATGACAATAACATGCAATTTAAGGAAGACACAAATTGGTCGTCTCAAGGTCATGGGATCTGAATGGAACTAAATGACAATCCAAATGGCAGAAGATTTTCCCTATACGGCTTGATTCTTTTTATCCAGGACGAAGAACTGAATGAGATCAATCAACACAGCATTTATGGCAGCTCTAAGTAGCACTCAGACATTTCCTGTAATGTCATCCAGGAAGTAAACATTACACACATTGGCGGTTTCAGTCACTGAATTGGCTGCTAATATGGTTTCAAGGTTTCAAGCTTCCGGGTTTTATTTTCTTTCAATGAATTCTTCCCAAACCCACCTTCCTGTGGTTTTTAACATCGAGGTACAAGTCAACTAGCTTAGACTAATTTCGGCAACAGAATTCTGAATACTAAGCCTATAGTAGGTTACTCTTAGATTTGGCAGCAAAACTATTTTAGCTTCAAAGCAGCTGGGAACAATTCCATTCCCAATCTTTTAGAGGATTTCAGGACAGAGACTTGACAGAATATGAACACTTCTAACTGGCACCATGCTGATTTTAGTCAAGGAACACAAACATACCAGTCACAATGACTCTGCAATAGCTTGTTTTATTTATTTGTTTGTTTGTTTATTTATTGTTTGGGGGGCTACATCCAACAGTGCCTAAGAGTTATTCCTGGCAGGCTCATGGATGGCATGTGATGCCAGGGATTGAATCCAGGTTGGCTGCATGCATGGTAAACACCCTACCTGCTGTGCTTTTGCTTCAGCCCCAATCATTTACATCTATACTACTGACACATTAGTTCCATTTAAATTTATACAGGCATTGCATAGAAGGCTAATGAACACATGGTTTTATTCTTTCCCTGTTCTTTCCAGAGATCTGTATGTAATATCAATGATTGTGATTTTATTACAAAACATTCAAAGAAGCCACTGCAGCGCAGCGCTCCGAGACTACCCACCTCTACTTGTCTCTGAAACCTCCACCTTTGATCAATCCAAACATCTTAGCCTGTAGATACTCTGCTGGAAATGGCCCCAAAATACCTCAGCCCAAAATATTCAGGAGGGGTGATGTTTTCTTGATGCTCTGTCCTGGTCACCATAGAAGTGTCACTAGCAAGGATGACACGGCCAGGGTATACACAAACTCTCTATAACAAGAGAGAATTTATTCTTTCCAAGATATGATCTATGGAAACTTAAAGAAAAGGAAACTGCAAACTTCCACTTGCCCAGAGATGAAGGTTTTCATCAAAGCTCCATCAAAAAATGAACATCACTGACACTAACTTTATGAACTCAACCGGAGACAATAGGGCAGTATAACCAGTGCCAGGATTCTTTATTTCTCACATCCTTTTTTATGTTTCTTTACTATTTTTAATTTTTAAAAATTACTTTATTCAAACACTATGATTTACAAAGTTGTTCATGATACAGTTTTGTTTTGTTTTTATTTTGGGGCCACACCTGGTGATGCTCAGGGGTTACTCCTGGCTATGTACTCAGAAATCACTCCTAGCTTGGGGGACCATATGTGACGCTAGGGGATCAAACCATAGTCCTGGGTCAGCCATGTTCAAGGCAAATGCCCTACCACTGTGCCATCGCTCTGGCCCCATAATACAGTTTTTTTTTCAGTTACCAAGTTATTCATAATTGAGTTTCAATCATATAATCTCTACATACACAGAAACTTATTAAATATATTTTTAAATGTGTTACTTAAACACTGCAGTTACAAGGTTGTTCATAGTATAGTTGCTTTTTTTTCCAGGAGACCTGAAGCTTTATTCAAGGCCCTAACCAATAGGTGTGGCTTCAATCATAATTTTTTACACTGACTACATAATCAGCCCTGCATTGAACCTCTTTCAGCCATATCTTCTCCTGCTGCTTCTTCCTCCATCTTCCACTGACCCCTTTCTCAATTTTTTTTAAAATAATATTTTATTTAAACACCTTGGTTACAAACATGGTTGTGGTTGGGTTTCAGTTATGTAAGAGGACACCCCTACCCATCACCAATGCAACATTCCCAATACCAATGTCCCAAATATCCCTCCTCTCCACCCAGACCCCACCTATACTTTAGACAGGCTTTCTATTTCCCTCATTGTTAGGATACTTCTCCTGGCTCCATGCTCAGAAATTGCTCCTGGCAGGCATGGGGGACCATATGGGACACCAGGATTCGAACCGATGACTTTTGCATAAAAGGCAAACGCTTTACCTCCATGCTATCTCCTGGGCCCCTAGGATACTTCTCAATGAACTTATTTCTCTAACTAAACTCATCACTCTTTGTGGTGAGGTTCATGGAGTGGGCTGTAACTTCCAGCCCTCCTCTCTTTTGTTTCTGAAAATTATCGCATAACATAGCTACTTTTTACATTTAAAATTGTCCATAATTAAGTTCAGTCATATAATATACAACCCTCACCAATGCACATTTCCTGCCACCAATGTCCCCAATTTCCTTCTTACCTTTCCTGATGCCCTTTTCCCTCCCACCCATCCTTCCTGACCTATATCTGTGGCAGTCATTATACTTTACTATATAAACGTTTTCTATTTTTAATATTTAATATTTTAATATGTTTAAAATATATTTTCATGATCCTGATTTTCTCGTCCTGTCAATGGTAGTATTTCATATATACAACATTCCAACAGAAAAGGTTTTAATTTATTTCCATTACTGTCACAGGATCCATTCTCACCACCCATCAGCTTAAGTTCAAGCTCTAAACATCAGTTGAGAGATTCGGTTGCTTTGGAACAGATAATAGTGTCTGTCCTTGTCCTCACTAAATTCGCTCATCATGATATCATCTAATTTGCTCTATCCAGTTTTAAATTCCATATAAATTCATGTTGCTGCTTTTTAACGCCATTACCTTTGTCAGATAGCTAGCTTCAGATAGCTTTGTCAGATAGCTATTTGGGGTAGGGTAGAGTGGAATTATAACCAACAGTTTCTTATAGGCTCTGAGGAATGACACCAGGTTTGCTTAGGGGACCCTGTGTCATGGGGTACCAGATATTCACTGGGATTGATGGGTACAAATAAATATCCTTGTACGATATACTATCTCTTTGAGCAAAGATCTTGCAGTTATTTTTAAGTGGTTGAAAAACACCTCAAAACTGTCATCTAGAGGAATGCTATTTTAATTAATAGAGCAAAAATTTTTTTCAGTTGTTCCAGTCATCTGTTTATTTATACAAGTGTATTGGAATACCTATGTGGGTATCTCCTCCCCCAACTTCTTATTTATTACACCTGAATGATCAGAACTGCTCACACCTGGAATGGGCAGGTAGAGGAGTCTGCATGAGGGGAGAGAGAGGATAAGAAGGAGTTAGAAAGAAGTGTATGAGCAGCATCATCATCAGAGATTCAGCATCAGATTCAGTATCACCAATTCAGCATCAGATTCAGCATTAAGAATTGAGCGACAACAAAGAAGTAACATCACCAAAGGGAGTTAGTTGGCCTGACAGCCAGTTAGGAAACCTGAAAAAAGCAGCTGTAAGGTAGAGAGGCTGAGAGAGCCAGAAGGAGTATGGAAGTAGCTGCTAGGAAAAAACTTAGTATAAGAGGCCATGTGAGGAGGTGCAAATGGCGGTTATGACCATGAAGTAAAGCTGGCTGACTCCTGAAACTTCATCTGACTGCTTTGTGAAGCTCTCTGCCCTCATACTGGAACCTTCAGACCTGCCAGACGGTAGGAGTTGCGGGAGCCAGGTTGAGCCCAGGTAAGCTTCATCATCCCCCTACCAAAAATAAAACTAATTAATTTATATTAAGACAGCTTACCTATATTCAGTAATTACCAAGTTATATTCAAGTTATATAAGGGTTCTAAACCTTTCAACATTATAAATGTCAGTATTAAGTAAAGCAAGAGTAAAATAGATGTGGTATGAAAGATATCGTGTGTATAGATACGTGTGTTCATACAGGCTGGGTCCAATAAACTCACAACAGACAACAATGAAAATTACTGATGGAATAAAAAATTTAGGTCAGAGCCATGAAGAAAGAAAGACATGAACATTGGGAGAAGCCTGTCAGAAGATGAGGGGTGTCAAAAGAGCTGGGTTCCTGGGGCTGAAGAGATGGGGCAGCAGTAAGGTATCTGACTTGCATTAGGCTGACCCAGGATGGACTGCGGTTCAATCCTTTGGCGCCCCATATGGTACACCAAGCCAGGAGTGATTTCTGAGCTCAGAGCCAGGAGTAACCCCTTAGCATCACTGAGTGTGACCCAAAAAACCAAAACAAACAAAAAATAGCTGGGTTTTTGCAAATTCTCAGTTCACCTGGCAATATTGATTGTATCAGGGGCACTTGAGTCATATACTGACAACCAGTAAATCAACAATATCTATTATTGGAAAGTCCCTACATCCTGTCTACACACACCATTCTGAATTTCCTGTGTTTACTTGGAAACCTACTAGCCTGAAAATTCCTGCCAGCCCTTATCTTTGTCAAGACCCTTACAGCATTGCAGTCAATGTTTTCTAGTCTCTCAAGTCCTTGGATTCTCTCTGTGCAATATAAAAACTCCCCATAAAGGATCTGAAAAACTCTATCTGGTTGCCAATATAACTGACAAATTGGCAGATTAAAAATTTACACCATGTCCATAAGCCCATTTCCTGACAATGCCCATTACTGGCCGCTAAAATTGATTTTGAAAGGAGCTAAAGAACTTAAAATTCTATAAATCAAGTATCTGTGTCAAAAAAGACACATTTTATCTAGTACAAAAGGTGGCTGGGGGAAAAAAGTGAGAGACTTTTAATGAATTAAATAGCATCAAAAAAAGGTGAGGGGGAACTAGGGTGCTTGTAGGTAGTATTTTGAATTTTAATCAAAAGCTTTTAAAAATTCATCCTACTAGATTGTGCAGAAGTGGTTACAAATATTCTTTTGGGAGGGGGGTTGGGCCACACCTGATGACTCTCTGTGGACACTACTGGCTCTCCACTCATAAATCACTCCGAGTGGCACAGGGGTCCATATGGATGCCAGGAATTGAACCCAGGTTTTTCTGGGGTTAGCCATGTGCAAGGCAAATGTCCACTACTATGCTATTGCTCCGGCCCCAGATTGCAAATATTCTTAATACTGTACATATGTTAGAGTGAATCCTTAAGTCCTGGATGAGAGTACACTTAGTTGTGAACTGTGGACTGTGGGAAAGATCCTGAAATTTGTCTATTATATGATAATTATCCAGTATTAGTACAGTTGTTTATATAAGCAAGAGAAACAACATCAAGTACAGGCAAAGAATTGAGTACATGAAGCCTGTTCACTGAGTTCTCCCCCAAGGCCATTATTGGTCTGTCCAAATATCACAGTTAGGACTATGACCCCAAGTAGTCATAGCCATGATCATCATCTTGGTATTCTCTTGATGTTTTTTGATGCTTTCTTCGCTCCTTTTCCCTGGTTCCTCTCATTGTTTCTCTAAAATATGGAATGGGTGATCTTGTCACTTTCATCTAGAAGGTATCTCCATTTTTAAGACTCATCTCAAGACTCAGCTTTTCTGGAATGCAACTACATTCTTTTGGAATTATGCCCATAAAAATCATTATTTTGTTTTGTTTTGCTTTTGTTTTTTTGGCCACACTCAATGGCTCTCAGGAGTTACTCCTGACTATGCTCTCAGAAATAGTTCCTGGCTTGGGGAACCATATGGGATGTTGGAGGATTGAACAGCAATCAATCCTAGGCTAGTGTGTGCAAGGCAGACAGACACTTATGGCTTGAGCTACTGCTACTGCCCCATAAAAAACTATTATTCACAGTATTTTAAACCAAAAGAAAAAAGACCAAAATACAGTAAAGAAACTAATCAATGAAATCAATCCTGGAAAAAAGTCCTATCCTTTCTTCAAAAGAACAAATCAAATTCAATTTTTGAGTACCGGATTAGGTTCCAGAGAGCAGTGTACATGCCATGCCTAGTTTCAGTCCCTAACCTTGCCAAGTCCCAGAGTGCAGACTCAGAGCAATGCTAGTTATGGCCCTAAGTTCCAGATATAAGAATAAGACATAAATAAAACTTAAATAGCTTCCTGAATGCATCCCTCTGTGAGTTGCTCTGAGTCTTTCCACACGTCCCCTCTTTATTAGTTGTGCCATACATGACCGCCATTTCTGCAGGTCAAGAAAGGTGGGATCTCAGTGATACTGTCCAGTTAGAAGGTGAAACATAATAATATTCATTCTTCATGTCTCAACTGAAAGGTCCTGATAAGCTCTGGGGCATTTTATTAGCCTGATTCTTTTCACCTTATAGATCATTTGTCACTCAATTATTTGACTCAAACATTAACTGTAAGAACTGGGAGGTCATGATTCATATTTTCTTGGACATCATTGTTATCCTGAATGCGTGGTAATTCTCTCATGCTGAGCATTAAGAGAAAATGATTCATTCATTCCATGAATAAATACATATATATTTTTTGTAAATGTCTGGGTGACCAGGATTATATCTTTGTTTTAAAATAGAGTTTGAGAACGTGAACCCAATTCCTGATTCAATTATTTTCTTTTTTTTTTTTTTTTTTGGTTTTTGGGTCACACCCGGCAGTGCTCAGGGGTTACTCCTGGACCCATGCTCAGAAATTGCTCCTGGCAGGCATGGGGGACCATATGGGGCACCGGGATTCAAACCGATGACCTTTTGCATGAAAGGCAAGCGCCTTACCTCCATGCTATCTCCCGGGCCCCTCAATTATTTTCTTTTTGAATGAAAAGACCTATCACATGCCTAAAGCATTGTTTATTTATATTTATATGGTTGAGCACAAGAAAGGTGTTTTATCTTTTGTACTCTCACCAGAAATATTCTCTTAACTATAATTTGATAAATTTCTAAAAAAAAATATTGAAGCACACACCTGAATTAACCCACACCTGCATAAAGATTCAGGATATTTCTATTGTCTCTGAAAATAGCATTTGCCTGCAGGCGCACATTTTCAACCACTGCCCACCTGTGGTCATCTCAGGGCAGTTTTGCTTACTTTGGGACTTGAGAGAATGAGACCATAAATAAACTGTGGTCTTCTACTCAGTGCAATCACATCTGTATAGTCACCCATTAAGTATACTTAGCTAGATACATGGACATAGATATTAATTGATGGGGCATTCCATTCTATAGCTTAGACCAAATAGGCATCTGTCTTCAGTTTAGGCTTTCTGATGACAATTTGTTATTACACATATTCCCATTTCTCTTTGGTAAATTCTACAAATTGAGATAGCATGGCTATGTCATTGGGTATATGTAGAGTTTAGTTCTTAATAACAACAACAAAGCCACACAATGTCCTCCAAATATTTCTATTCTATTTACGTGGACACCACCAATATATGAAAAGATGAATTGTTCTTATATGAAAAGCATAGCTGCTCTATGCTTTTCATAGGCCAAAAATGCTTTGGAAAAGGAACCATACCTAGCAATCCTCAGGGCTTACTCCTGACTCTGTGCTTAGGGATCACACATGGGAAGAGGTTTGAGGAAACTTATGGTATGCAGGGGATCAAACCCTTGTTGACTGTGTGCAAGACAAATACCCTACCTTCTCTACTGTATCTTCAGCCCCTAGAAGACAATATTTAGTCAAATGTGTTATATTAAAGTTTTTCCTACAATCCCCACAAAAGTTTTAAATATGAATTTAAAAAATTGAGATAAGGGGGCCGGGCGGTGGCGCTGGAGGTAAGGTGCCTGCCTTGCCTGCACTAGCCTAGGACGGACCGTGGTTCGATCCCCCGGTTTCCCATATGGTCCCCCAAGCCAGGAGCGACTTCTGAGCACATAGCCAGGAGTAACCCCTGAGCATCACTGGGTGTGGCCCAAAAACCAAAAAAAAATTGAGATAAAATTTAAATTATGGTATTCAAAACCACTGTAATGGGGGCCCGGGAGATAGCATGAAGGTAAGGCGTTTGCCTTTCATGCAAAAGGTCATCGGTTCGAATCCCGGTGCCCCATATGGTCCCCCGTGCCTGCCAGGAGCAATTTCTGAGCATGGATCCAGGAGTAACCCCTGAGCACTGCCGGGTGTGACCCCAAAAACCAAAAAAAACAAAACAAAACACTGTAATGGACATGAATACAAAAGTTAGAGAAGTGTATTAATGTTAGCTTACGTACATTCCATCTCTGAGTTACCCTGTCTTAGTTTTGTGGGATGGTAACTTAGTGTCAAGCTCTTTTTTTTCCTATTTAAATATGTCATATATAAATTTATATTTACATATGTATATATCATATATTTTAAAATATTTTATATATTATATATTTATATAATATGTTGTATGCATTATACATTATATATAAATATATTTATTTGAATATTTACACATTTGATATATATAGTTCTTTCATTCTTAAAATTCCCCTGGTCCATTTCATTATTTCAAATACATAATAATTGTTCAAACTTGCTAGAAACATCTTAATTTTCATGAACTTGCATTTTTTAAAGTACTGTTCTGGTTTGGGAAAACCATATTGTAAGTTGATATGTTAAAGCTTTAAATAGCATTATTTTTAAGACACATTATTACCAAGGTGATCAAGTAAAATCAAGTTAAAGCAAATAAATACCAATAGGGGGAATATCATTAAGTGCCAAATCCAAAGGCTTGAAGAAGGCTCAGTGGCTTAAAGCACTCGTGTAGGTAGGACAAGGTAGTAAGTTCCCAACCAGATATTGTTCTCACTTAACAAGGTGATGCTCACAGCTCTGTTGCTGGCACCTCTATGAAGAAAAGACCAGAAAAGGCTCAGGGCTTAGGAAGAGCCTAGGCTGAGAGAGAAGTTAGGAACTTTAGCCCTGGTGATCAACATCTACCAGGCCATAGAGATTACGCCCTATTGGAGTAAATTAAAGTAATGTTTGGGCTGGAGAGATAGCACAGTGGTAGGGCATTTGCCTTGCATGTAGCCGATCCAGAACAGATGATGATTTGAGTCCTGTCATCCCATATGGTCCCCAAAGCCTGCCAGGAGTGATTTTTGAGCACAGACCCAGGAGTAACCTCTGAGTGCTACTGGGCGTGACCCAAAAACCAAATAAATAAATAAATAAATCGCACAAGTAAAATGTAATATTTGGGAGTTTGTACAAGTTTGGAATTATACCCAGCAGATGCAGCAAGTGCTCAGGGTTTAAATCCTGGCTCTGTGTTCAGGGGTCCCTCCTGGTGATTCTCTGTATTGCCAGAATTTAAACCCCAGTGAACTGCATGCAAGGGAAATGCATTATTACCTGTAATATTACTTTCTTAGCAATGAATGGAATATTTTAAAGAATGTTGATGGTAGTCTGAATATGACAAACTTGCTGAAAAATGTGTCATTGATTCTTGGATTTGATTATTTAAGTGACTAACAAAAATTAGTGAATGATTTAGTAAAAATGCTTTTAGCAGGGAATATCTTATTTTAAAAAAAAATGTATAGTTAAAGTCAGTCTAGCTATTTTAAAAAAGATAAAATGTTAGGTATAAAAATACCAGAGTGTGATGATGATTGTGTGTGTGTTTTCTTTGCTTTATCAAACCCAAAGAAAGTAAGTTAACAAAGGTTACTAGAAAAAGTCATTTTTTTAACTTAACTATAATTATGGTAAGAAATTTTAGGAAGCAGCAGAATTGATTTTAAGAATCCTATGCCATAAAAATTAAAACTCTATCCATCACATGAATTCTAAAATGTTACATTAAAAAACATATAGGTGCCAGAGCAATAGCACAACGGGTAGGGCATTTGCTTTGCATGCAGCTGACCTGAGTTTGATGCCCACCATCTCATATGGTTCTCAGAGTCTGCCAGGAATAATTTCTAACTGCAGAGCCATAAGTAACCCCTGAGCACCTGGGTGTGTCCAAACCTCCCAAAATCTCTTAAAGATCACTAAGTCTAGACACAAAAATTCAAGATACAATAAAAATTGTCTAAATAGAAGATAAAGCAGTATTCTTAGAATGAGAATTGTGATTCCTTCTCACTTCTCACTCAGTGCCTCTAATGCCCTTTATGAAAGTCGTTTGTTGAGTAGTGTTAAGTGAAGATAATAGGTCTTGGTTAAAAATGCATTGCTTATATTATCTCTGAAAATGTTAACCTTGTAGAATCTCATGCCTTTCAAAAAGATGACCTCTTTAAAAGTTTATATTTATTAATTCCATGAGAATATTATCATTCATAAGAATAATGTAGTAATAATATGTATTCTCTAAACATGGTATAAATCATCTCTACATAATACGGAGATTTATGTGTTACTAAAACACACATACACACAAGGTGTGCATGTAGAAAAACACTCATTGTGGACAGACTAAACATGTTTCAGAGTTTTTTCTTCTTTGTCTCACTCACTTATCAGAAAGTAAAGTTTCCCTCCTAATTGGAAAGCCCAAAGGAAAGAAAAATGTAGGTATCTAGAACAGAGTCTCAAATATATACTTTTTTTTCTCAGTACCTTTGGAGACAGCTATCAGTTTAGAGTGAAAATTAAGTCTTTTTAATTGATGTAGATAATGAGAAAAGCAAATTAAGACTTTTATTTTAGTTCATTCTACAAGCCTAAACTTGATTACTGGACAAATGTGCAGACAAAAGTCACCAGTGATCAAATAAAACAGTTCAAAATAGCTCCCATCAGCACTCACTGGGGTGGCAAGAACATGATAGAAAGCCCAGGACCCCACTCCAAATCAGCAGTGAAGGGGGGTTAACAAGTGAGGATACAAAACGTTTCCTAGAAGAGACTCGAGGCACAATCTATCCAGTTCTGTAGGAGTCGCAAGCACATTTGTCCTTACTGAAGAAAATGGACCATGTGTCCTAGTAACGAGTCTGCATGATTCACCTGACACAGAACTTATCATAAAATTCAGATTATCCCCAAGTTCTTCATATAGATTACCATATAGATAAAAATAAATCATTTTCCAGAAAAGAGAAATGACCAATCATGGTTTTTAGTTTCCACTACAATGTGCAATTCTTTGTGTATATGTAATAAAATATAAAATTAAATGACCTATAAGGGTCATAATTATATATAGCAATATAACTACAATATATATGTTTCTATAAAATTAATTTTAAAATAAAAATATAACAATAAGACAAAATAATTTTAATAATATTAAAAATATATTTAAATAAATTAGTATAGCACATATGGATACATAAAATAGATATTTTAACCTAACAAAAATACGTATTCTCCTTAATCATGATTAGTATTTTAAAATGGAAGAAAAAAGCCAAATTTTAAATTCACTGTTTGCAAACATGTATTTATTTCAAAGACTATATAAATCAATGATTTTGGTGAAAATATTATTCAAAAGGAAGTCAAAATTTGGCAAAGGAATAATACCAATATAAGATTCAATCTGCCAAATAATGTCAACTATATTCTTCATTTTACTCATGTATTCACATCTAATAGCATGAAGTAACTTGAAGTTATGAGGTCCTTAAATTATATTAGTTTGAGTAATCAATTTTAATGATGGTAGCAGGAATTTGGCTGGCAACAACCCGAGGCTCATTTGGAAGTCAGTCACGAAGGTGATACCCTTCTCCAAACAGATGCTATCACGTCTTCAAACTAAAGTAGTTGCCATGTGTCTCAAAGAGAGAAAGGAGCTGATTAAAAGTGTTTCATCTTAAAATTCCTTCCTACCTAAATGACTCGGTTGAATTTGCTAATGAAAATGTTATTTCAGAGTAAGAGAGATTGGTTCTAACAATGATGCATTTATTCAGTGTCATATGTCGATCACACATTGTATTATCAAATTGGCATTTGAAAAAAGAAGTCCCACATTCTATTTTAAGAAAAATGAACAAGTTTTGGAACTGGCAACAAGTTCTTAAGTTATTAAAACTTGATAATTCAGAAACACTGACATATCTTAAAACATTTTATCTTAGACCATTTCTTGTCGCTTCGGTTTCAGATGGCTGAGGTCATTTTATTTCCCATGATCAGTTCTAATTTATTTGACATGTTCTTATTCCCCCTGGATACTAATGAGGAAGCTGGAATGAACAGCTTAGTTTTTCATTTTCGACAGGGTAAACTACTCTGAAAGATCTCATTGATCCAACAAAGTAAGAAGGCACTTTCTTTCTTCTTTCTTCATTGCTCAATGAAAGGAAACTTGCTATCTTGTAAATACCATTGCTCTCAAGGAAATAAGAAAGAAGCTTAGTTATAGTAATGGCTCTTCCAAAAATAATTGAAGGATTACCTGCTTTTTATATCTAAGTTTTATATTTATGAATTGGTCTTAGGAGATTTTGAGAGTCTGAATAGGTGGAAAATTTAATTTCTCAAATTTTATTTCTCCAACATTATTAAAGAATGATTGGGTCAACAGATAACTCAGTCAATATTGGTGAGTAGGGCATAATATATACCAGTCAATTTGCTTATACATGGATGATATGGAGAGAATTATGCTGAGTGAAATGAGTCAGAGGCAGAGGGATAGACATAGAATGGTAATATTCATCTGTGGGATATAAAATTAAAATAGCATGATAATATCAGAGACAATAGAGATGAGAACCAGGCAGACTACTCCGTAGTAGGAAGTTTGTCACAAAGAGTAGGAAGTGCAGTTAGGGCAGAAAAGGGACCACTGTGGCAATAAGAGTTAGTAATGATTACTCTGGACAAGAACTTAAAGGAGGCAAAGTGAAGTATGATGGACATTGTTTGACTGAAATTCAATCATGAACAACTTTATAATTGTGATAAAAACATTTATCACAAACAAAATATAATTAGAAAAAGAGTTCAATGGGCAAGAGTGACAATACAGTGGGGAGGGCATTTATTTGCACAAAACTTGGTCAGGTTTGATGCCCATTACCACATATGGTCCCTTCAGCATCACCAGACCTAGTAGTAAGCCCTGAACATTGCTGAGAGTGTGAGAGTGGCCCAAACTCCAAAAATTCAATAAATAAAAACAAAGTCCAGGAGTTCAGTAGTTGACTTTGGAGAGCTTATATGGTGGATGATGGGTTAGTTGAGATCTTTGCTCAAGTCCCAAATCCCTATGTAGCATCTGAGCTAAATAGAGAGTTATCACCATTAAATACCAGGATTATGATGACACCTACTTAGTTTTGTTTGTTTGTTTGTTTGTTTTTGTGAGGGGGCACTAGATAGTACTCAGAGCTTTATTTCTCACTCAAGGATCACCCCTGGCAGTACTTCGGGAATCATCTGTGGTGATCCAATTAAAAACTGAGTTGGCAGTGTGTTCACTGTACTATCTCCCTGACCCAAGAACACCTACTTCAGTCATTCTATAGGTTACATGATTTGCTCTGTGAAGCAGTTTCTGTAACTAGCCAACAGTTGGCTAGTTGATAAAATCCTTATGACTTGTGTATAAGTCTTATTATATTCCCACAAACATACTGCTGCCTTCAAGGATTTCTCTTAGGGGTAAATAGAATAAACTAAGAAATGTCTCTCATCTCGAGTGTTACGAGTTGGTTTTCTTTTTGAATGTTCAATATGGTATTGCATCAAAATGATGTGGCTATGGCTCCTAGACTTAAGACTTCAGTATGTCTGATGTACACGACTATCTATGTGAAATCAAAGACACTAACTTTCTCTTTCAAAACAATGGGAAATTCAAACTCAGTGAAATTTATATTTAGGGATTAACTAAGAAACAAGAGAGGATAGATGGTGGTCAGTTCCCCTGGCTTCTCTGCCTCACCTTTCTTAAATCCCTTACGTAGAATTTCCAAATGGGCCACCTAATCCCCCCCTGCCTTAGAAACATGCTACATGCACCAAGCATGAATTTTTAATTTAAATTATGAGAATATAAAATTCAGTACATCTGTAAAATATAAACTACAGTGTAGTATGTAAATAACAAGCACTGACTAAAGAATCACAGAATATTTGTTTTGAACAAAGAAACCGAAAAACTTTCCAAAGATCAGATCTCTTTATCAAATTTGAGTGCACTGATCCTATGATCAAGCTTAATTTTAAGCAACTGAAATTTATCTTATAGAAGAAAGGAGAAGAAAGATAATGCTTCTGTTCCAATTCTATGACGTAGGGGGTGGTACACACAAATCGAAATAAAATCAGAATCTTCTGTCATAGTCCATATACAGCTGAAGAAGGAAAGACAGCTCTGAAATCTGGCATCCTTTACTGACTCAAACCTGGTAGAGTCTGTGTATCTTTTAAACCATCCCTAGAACCAATATTCTTGAAATGAAAACAGCCCAGAAAAGAAAACTAAGAAAACCAAAATGAATTGCTTTTTTAAGAAAGGATATACCAAGGGAAGGCCTGGATTGGCCCAAAAACATCAGCAAGTCCCTCAGAGAAGATAGATGGCATGTGATTTCCAATGTTAGAATTATTTCCATAGTCAGAAATGTCAATCTAGCAGAAAAATTTTTTCCAAATAAATTGGGGAAATTGATTAAGTTTAAAATAAAAAATGAACCACAAAACAATCATAAAAGGGAATTAATTGTGCCTCCTCATTGGGATTGTCCTCCTACATTTGAAAAGAAGATGGAGCACATTGCATGGGGCTATTACTGACTCATAACACAGTAGGCAGAAAGCACTTGGATGAGTCTCAGTGATGCTATAATAAAAAGTGAGAGCATTCTTCTATTGGAAAGTACTGATGTCTAGGAAATACACAAATCGACATTTCAGCTAACATTCAAAACATAAGACCCATCTTTTCTGCTATCAAAGCTGGTTCCTTAAATTCATATTATACAATCAGGAGATTCAGTATCTGAATTTGGGAAACTCATCACTCAATTTCCCAGCAGTCTGGAACTGATACTAGACTTTGGGTGCTATCAATCTTATCTCTCTAATCAAGCAGAGAACAGCAGGGTGTGTGTGTGTGTGGAGGGGGGGAAACTGATTGTTGGAGAGTCTGATCTTTCTCTGTCTCTCTGTCTCTCTCTCTCCCTCTTCATCTCAGATCTCAGTTCATATAGAACCTTCAATACTCAAAAAATTGAGAGAAATGTCTGCATTACAATAGCATGTTTGTGACTTTTAAAGTCTTGCCTGCCATTTATGTATGTGTGTATGTGTTTTCTCTACCTTTAAATATTAACCACAGGTTTCTTTCAAAGTGAAATAAATAATTATGCAGATGCTTTGTTTTGGGGTTTTGTTGTTTTTTATAAGTCAAAATTAACTTAGGATCCTGTTACCACACATTTGGGAATTCAATCAACTCTTTTTCTCATATTTTATAAAACAGAATAAGTGCAGAATAAGTACAGGCTATGGTTTATTGTTTAGGATGGTTTATAATAGCCTCAAGCCCAAAGCATCAAGGATTTCAACTGATATTAGCATGTAGATTTCTTTTCTTGATAGTAGGAATAGAGCTACTTTTTACATACAAGTCAAGTTCTACTTTAAGCAGGATTTTATTTGCAACTTCAGAGAAGAGTGAAAATGAAATATAAAGCTGAAAATAAAGAGTAATAACACATTAGATGCTGTCCTCACAAATACTACATCGGAACTACAGAACAGCAGCGAGCAGTTTACAGACATTAGTCAGGACAGTGTTATGCTTATCACCTCTCATACCTTGGACCTTGGTTGGGATGGACAGCTCTACTGTCTCCAGGCCTTGATGAAATATAACTTTTCTTGGCCACAACTGCCCAAGCTCATGAGCTTTGACACAAAGGTAAGTAACTATTGGCCACAGTCTGAGAAATCAACTTAATTTATAGTCATGTGCACGAGAAAGTCAATACTTTTGATAACTTTGTATCCAACAAGTATTGCAATCTTTTGAGTACCTAATATTACATTTTTATTTTTTAATTGAAAGCCAGGATTGATTTCAAAAGGTAGAAGGGCAAGTATTCTTTTTGCTGTAAGTAAAGCATTTATTTAAGTAAGAGAAAGTCTAGCAAAGATGCTTTCTCAAAAGGGAGAATGAAAAAACAAAGGTGATACTTGCAAAATATCTTAAAGTATAATAAAACTTATAGCTTCACTCCTTAATAACAGAATATATTGGTTTTCATAATGCTAATTTAAAGGGGACACAGCTTAAAATCTCCTTGTTATATCTCAGGCTGTTTCAGTTAGTTGTTATTATGCTACTTAGGAAGGTTAGCTATTTTTTATTTAATTTAAAACAAACTGAATCTTTGATAAAATTATTGAAAGTAAAACAGCAGATTACATAATTCTAATAGATGAAACAGATAGAGGAAAAGAAATAGAGGGAGAAGGGAAAGAGGGGGAGGAAGGGGAGTAGGAAAAAGAGTGAATAAAGGCAAGAGGAGAAAGTTTCAGAGGTGAGAAGAGGAGGTGGAAGATCAGAAGAATCAGAAGAATGAGAGAGGAGCATTTGATACTCTATACTCTTACATGGAAGAAGGAAAAAAACAATCTAATAATACACAAAGTGTAGAGTAGAAATTTGTCTTTCATGGGACCTACCCAACTCATTTCTAAAAGTTCCTTTTAGTGATGTGCCAGGATTTGGAATAAACATCCACTGTTAGCTAAGGAAGTTTGGTCAAATGAAGATGTTCACTATGGTTGGGATTGCAGGGAGGACAACAGGAACAATTAGAGATGTGATAAACTATTTTGTTTTGTTTTAAAGGTGATAGTCATTGTTAATGGTGCTCTGGGGCTATTTATGGCTCAGTGTTCAGAAGTGACTACTGGCAGTGCTCAAGAGATCATGGGTGATGCTCAGATATAAAGTGTGAATGGCGGAATAGCATGCAACACCTTAACTCCAGTTCTATTTATTCAGTCCCGAGGATCAGTTCTTGTTTCTCTCAAAGCCCATCTTCCTGGACCCCAAAACCACAACCCTTCCCCTGCCACATTTTCTGATGTTTGTTGTTACTGCTATCCACCACTCAACCACCTACTCCCAGGGATCTTAGGGGGACGCTGTGATACTTTTATTTGTTTCTTTGTTTTGCTTTGGGCCAGACCTGGAATACTCAGAGGTTCCTCCTGGCTTTACACTCAAGAATCACTCCAGCAGGTGCTCATGGAACATAATGGGATGCAGATGATAAAACCTGAGTCAACAATGTGCAAGGCAAATGCCCTCTCCTCTGTTATCTCTCTGCCCCTCTTAGTGGTTCTTTGGAGACCATGTGGTTCCAGTACTAAAACCTCAGGCACCTACATGCAAGGATTGACCTCCCTTCTTTGACCTTTTTCTCAGAATTTTTAACTTTTCATTCTTTTTATGTTCTTTTTTTTTTTTTTGAAATTTCTATTTACGTAATCCTTTAAATAGTAGGCGACTTAAAGAGATTTTTTAAGATGGCAATAATCAAATATTTCCCTGAATGCAACACCCAAAAATTCACTAGACACAGTCATTTAAAAATAGAATCATACATATATGTAAGATGTTTCAGTAGCTTATATATAAAGTCCCCTTTTCTTTGTTTGTTTGTTTGTTGTTGTTGTTGTTGTTGTTTTGGGGCCACATCCAGTGATGCTCAGGAATTACTCCTGGCTATGCACTCAGAAATTGCTCTTAGCTTGAGGGACCATATGGGACTCCTGGGGAACCTCAACCACTTATACCCACAAAATAGACCCTTGCACCAGCAGTGACAGAACAGTAATTTTCAAACTTTCTTCACTTATAGATTGACACCAACCCACAGATAGTGCTTGAAGTTCCAAGGATCATAATTATTGTTGTTAGAGACTTTATTTAATTAATTAATTTTAATTGTATAACCATGAAATATTCAGTTACAAAGTTATTCATGATTGAGCTTCAGTCATATAATATCCAACACCTTTAACCAGTGCACATTTCCTGCCACCAATGTCCCCAGTTTCATTCACTCACTCTCACCACTACCTGACTCCATAGCAGACATCTCTCATGCTCTCTTTCTTTCATGTCCTCTCTTTCCTCTCATGTTCTCTCTCTCTCTTTTGTTCCCTCCCCTCACTCCTCCCTCTCTACCTCCATTTCCAACTATCATCGTCCTAGGGTCTCTCCGCTGCCCGCTTCTAACTATGAACCTCATCTATTGTCTCTGAATATTATTACCATATTAATTATTTTATATCCTACAAATAAGTGTGATCATTCTATGTCTATGCCTCTCTCACTCATTTCATTCCATATACTATCCTCCATGTCCATCCATGTAGAAGCCAGATTTGTGACTTCATTTTTTTAATAGTTCTTATTTCTGGAGGGAATGTATAGGTCAGGCTTTTTGTGGTCAGGTTTGTGTAAAATAAAGCTTAACACCTTCACTTCATGCAGCCTCGGTGCTGAAGACCTACTTTATAGGAAACAATAGCAAGTGACACTCTAAGGTGACCCTGTCTAAAGGATGGGAGTCCCTCAACCCTCGGAATATATTGAGACTATTACAGTTTCAGAACAACCATTAGAATAAAAAATCATTAAACTGTCTAAATAGTACTTGAAGGATCAAAAAAGTTTGAAATATATTACTTTTGAATTTTAAGAGTTAAATTCTTTCCAGTCCTGAGAAATGCTTTTAAACTCAAATCTGTCTCAGCCATATTTTATCATTCTTTGATAAAATTTTTATTTCAAGCTAGAAGGCCCTTGAACTTTTCCTCTTTGTTATAAATTACACTTGATATTTTACTATGGTCTTCTAGTCTTCTGCTTATTATTTTTTGGAGGAGCAATGGATTCCTCAAGCAGTGCTCAGAGGTCACAGATTCCCAATTGGTGGTTTCTCAGTCACCTTGACTGGCAGTTCAAGCTCAAGTTCCAAGCTCTCTGACAAAGTTTTAATTCTGCAATGTGTTTTATGAAAAATTCTACTCTACTGTTGAATCTGCCTTGCTTTTGGATAAATTATTAAACTACCAATAAATAGTAACACTATCAGACATTGAAAACAAAATTAAATACTATTTTAGACATTTACATTTTTCAAGGAATTTCATACTCACTAAAAAATAATCCCAAACTTGAGTCCCTATCAGTTGCTTCCACAGTAATGCAATTCTTATTTTCTTAGAAGCTTTCTTCAATTATGTTAGACAGGTTTTAAATTCCTAGTGATTTTTCTAGTAAAGTGACATTGAAGAGATGTTGCTGGAATCTCACTCAATTTTGACCTTTCTGACCAGAAGACGGGATGGTGGCAAAGGTCTAATTAATCCAATCCAAAACATTTCCAATCCAAATCCAAAACATAATCCAATAGGGATCCAATTTATCTTGGAACTGTCTTTTCAAAGATACATGTCAGTCATTTCAAAGTACTTTCCTAGCTAACCATTTACATAAGCAGGGAATAAGTGGCAGAAAGTTTCATTCGTTGTAGCAGAAAAGACTTTCTACATATTGGCAAATCAAAACCAGCAAACCTTTGAAAACAGGGGTGCTAGACATGCTCCCACAATGTGGTCAGAATCCCCGGCACCATCAGGGAAATAATTTTAAGGTATATTTTAGAAAATGAATGGATCAGATCAATTCTCTACATGCCAACTCCATCTCACCTCCTACACAGTTACAAATGTTATGTCATTTACTATGCAAACAGCTGTAGTACAAAAAAAATTAGCTTTTATGAAGAGGAGACAAGGGTGCTTGAGTATTAACTTCAGAACTTCAGGATTCTCCTCTCCATTGGTCAAATTGGTAAGGACCACAGACTAAGTCAAGAGTTAAAACTCCAACCAGCAATCCTTTATGTTGTCAGCCCAAGAGACAATTATATGCATGGCAGTCTTTGAAATGTTGAAAATAAACTACAAGTATAAATTTATACTACCCAGAAGTGGGTTTCAGTAAAGAAATTATGTATTATTAGAGCAAAGACTTCTAACACTACTGACTATTAGTGGCACCAAAAAGTATGAGCGGAGATTCTGGGATCTTTGCATTCATGTCACATAGTGTTCTCTTTGCCATACAGATTATAGGAAGAGTTAGACCAATTGCTTTCAGAAAAAAAGGAATAGTAACTACTTTAAAATATTTTGGAAACTGAGGACATTGGTGGTAGGAAATGTTCACTGTGAAGGGATGGGTGTTGGAACCTTGTATGACTGAAATTCAATCAGGAACAATTTGATAACTCTGTATCTCAGGCTGCTTCAATAAAAAATATTCATATGAAAAAAGACATGGGTACTAAGATGCAAGGACCAAGCTAAATTTTTTGATTATTTATGGATGAAAAAGCAGACTGTGTTAACTCTCTAAAGTCAAGTATCTGAAGAGCATAGAAATCTTTGGAACAGCTGGCTCGGAAGAATCAGGTTGTATATGTGCATTTGTATGTGCTTTTGTTTATCTCTCCATGTCTGTTTGAGTATGTCAGTGAGTGAGTGGGCCTCAATTGGACTCTGTGCCCTGTGTATCCATGTCTCTCTGTGAGTGTCTGTGAGTTCCCTAAATTTCATTTTATCAAAGTCATTTATTTCTGGACTGTTCTGTCCTGGGTCAAAAGACAGACACTATTTCACATGCTGGCCATATGGTCCACAGTGGTTCTGAGATAACATCACTTTTTGACATTGAGACCCCAAAGGAAAAGATCTCTGCTTTGATGTAATATCAAAGATGGGGTGACTCAGCTATTATATCTAAATGTATTCCTCAAACATCCAGTCAGGATAACCAAGGTCAAAGTACTAATAAGACAGGAATTGAGTGGAACCCAGCTCCTGAGTCAGAAAACTGCCTTCTAGTATAGTCAACACCAGGTGGAAGAGACAAAGCTTTCTAGGCACTGTGAAAAGGCAAACCTCTTATTCCTGAGGACCCCATCTTCAGACCTCGCACATGCCCTACCAATAAGTACATTCACATGATGATTCAGTTGAAAAGATTTGGGGGAGCACAGTCTTTAGTAGAGAGTATAGATAATGATATTGATCTTTCTCTGTCACTGTGTCCTATTTAAGATGAGACTCAACTGGATTTTCAAAGCATGATGTGAATGTAGGAATTGGGTATGATAATAATTAAGATGAAGCCCAGTGTTAGCCATTCTTGACTTACAGGCATTCTCAAACTTTTTAAATGGAACCAGTTCACAGTCCCTCAGACTCTTAGAGGTCTAGACTGTAGATTAAAAAAATATGAAAAAAAAAACCCTATGCACACTGCACATATTTTATTTTTCACTTAAAAGGAACAAACACAAAATTAAAAATAAAGAACAAGTAAAGTTAAATCAAGAAATTTACCAGTATTTCAATGAGAATATGGGCCTCCTTTTGGCAGACTGCAGTTTGAGGAATTGAGAGACAGAGAGAAGGAAGGGAGTCAAAGAGTACAGTACACATTCCACACATGTGCATTGCAGATCCAAGAGAAGTCAGTAGCTAAGCAGAACAGGCAGCAGAGATAAAACTACCCTGTGGACCAGATAAATGTCCTTACATATGGTCCAGGGGTTGTAGTTGGAGGAGTTCTGACTTATACCCTCAGATTAGAAGACAGTAGAGGTTGATGAATGGATTAGCTACTTCAGCATAAAGAGGATTCAGCGATGCCTTGATTCTTTTAAAAACATATGGACATTTTCTATATATTTGGGTAGCATTTGTTCAGTACCTAGCAGTGGATAGGTCTTATGCTAAGTTCTACAGGGTAGAGAGCTTACCAAAAAGAGTGGGAGAATTTAGTTAAAGTAGAGAAAGGACCAGTAGGACAATGGAAGTTCTAAATGATCACTCTGGACAAGAACTGGGTGCTGAAAGGAGATTAAGTGATAGGTATGATACACCTTCAGTAACAATAGTGCAAACCCCAGCATCTATAAGGGGTAAAAAGTAATGGGTGGAGAGAAAGAGAGAGAGAGAAATGTCTGCCCAAGAAGTAGGTGGAGGGAGGGTGGGAGAAAAACTAGGGACATGGTGGCAGGACACTGGTAAAGAAAAGCTGTTGTGTGTTGTATGACTGAAACTCAATCATCATCAACTTTGAAATGGTGATTAAAAAAACACAATTGTCTTGCGTTGATCCTCAGGTGTAGCCTGGGATATCGTCTTTTGTTATGTTTCCTGAAGACCTGTTCAGTTGCAATTGTCTCAGTCAGGTCTCTGGAATTAGAGATCATGGTTGTTGTGCAGACCGTAGGACAAACCCTAGACTAGGGTTTTCTTTCTGGTCCCAGCTTACATATTGCCCAGC
>PVKC010008620.1:0-27900 GCA_004027635.1 Crocidura indochinensis
CTCTCCTGACAGCTGCATAATATTCCATTGTGTATATGTACCACAGTTTCTTTAGCCATTCGTCTGTTGAAGGGCATCTTGGTTGTTTCCAGAGCCTGGCTATCGTGAATAGTGCTGCAATAAATATAGGTGTGAGGAAGGGGTTTTTGTATTGAACTTTTGTGTTCTTAGGGTATATCCCTAGGAGTGGAATAGCTGGATCGAATTTCTTAAGTGATCCCTTATCTTAATATGCATTTTAAAAGTATGCTTTTACAGCATTCCATCAACATTTTGCTTTATTTTGTTTGAGGCCATAGCTCATGGTGCTCATGGATTATTCCTGGTGGGCTTTCGACACCATATGGATGCCGGACATTGAATTCGGGTTGGTTGTGTGAAGGTAAACTCTATACTCTACACTACTATCACTTAGGCCCACCCATTAACATAGTTTTATGCAAAAAAAGTTTTATACAACAACAAAAAAAACATACTTTTATGCTATAATTTAAAAGATAAAGTCTTCGTGGCATACTAATATCTACATATGTTTAAATATAAATGTAACCATAAATTTCTGCTTAAATTTTTGAAAGTCCTAGTGGAAACTTAGCAGCATCTATATAATAGTTTAATTTTAGCTTGTAATCAATTGTTAGTTGTAAGTTCTTGAAATACTTTCTAAGATTTTAGATGCCTGTAACAGTCTAATATTTTTCCTCAGAAAATATATTACATTTTCTAAGATTATATAATATACATCATTAATAAGAAAATTATATAATGTTTTAATATGTTATATATAGATATGGCATAATGCCTTTATATACTATATTAAATATGCTATTCAAATCTTTCCATGTATATAGCTTCAGTTGAATTTTTTGTTGTTAATCTCTGCTTTGACTTGCTTTGGACAACGCTTAATAGTACTCAGGGCTTATTGGTTCTATGCTCAGGGATCACTTCAGGCAGGCTCAGGGGAGTATTTATTGGTTGTCAGCGATTGAATCAGGGTCAGCTGCTTTCAAGGGAAGTTCTCTGGTCCTGATGTTGTTCATCTTTTTTGTTCCATTATATTGCATAAGTCAAGAAGAGTGGTTGAATTTCAATATTTTTTTAGACTTGCTATTAAAAAATTAGATAAATCAGTTAACTGTATTTCAATCCTTTAATTTGCAAATGGATGAGAACCTTATGTTCGAATACTTTTCAGTGCTAATTTGATTTAAAAACACATCTGTATATATAATTCAATGTATTATTGACTAATATACTGAAATACTAAGTACTTTCTATTAGATGATATTACAGATGATGAATGATACTGCCAAATTATTTTATTTAACCTCTAAACATACACAAATATTGCAGTATTGTCAGATTTGGTTAGTAGATCAGAAATCAATTTACATTATTTGAAAAGTACCTCTCCGTATGAAATGTGTTTACTTAAAGTGCTTTTGAGTTTTTAAGGAAATATCATTAGAATACGTACACTATGACCCTTCAAAACATGCAAGAGATATATCGTTTCTTTTTTTTTTTCACTGGGGACCATATGGGACACCGGGATTCGAACCAACCACCTTTGGTCCTGGATCAACTACTTGCAAGGCAAACGCCGCTGTGCTATCTCTCCATGTGATTATCATATTCTAATGAACCAAATACAATTATACAGAAAAGCACTCAATAAAATGGGCCACAGTGGATCACTTTTGTCCTCTCTAAGAAACTTGAGAACCTTAGTTTGCTGTTATCACCCAACTGTTTCTTCAAAGCCATTTGTTTTTATCCACTGTGTGAGAGAGATAGGTAGTGAGCCTCTTTGCAGTAATTCCATCCGCTTGCACCAGTAAGCTTGAAACCAAAATGAAAAATAAAACATAAGAAGATGCCTTGTCTATTTCAGGATCCCACATGTAAAAAGCCAATATAGAACTCAGTGAACAAATGCTTTGGAAGAATTCCAGTATCATCCCCAACTCATTTCCATATATCTCAAAAATGTCTCCGTGCACCCTTCCTATTCCTATGGCAAATTAGTAAGATCAGACTGTTAGTAAAAGCAGAAGACTCAATGTGCTTATTGAGTCTGCCTGGACATATTTGGCTTTTCAGTTTATACTGAAAAGTTCTTTCCCATGTCACGTCCACTGATTTAGAAGACCAGGAAGACTGGACAAAGAAACTAAAGAATTTAAGTCTGCCTGGTGTCTAAGCCACTGTAATGAGCTTTTATCTGAAAAGGTCATTGGCAAATATTAACTTTAAAGGGAGAGCTTGGCCTTTTTCTTACCTTTTTGCCTGTCTAACTAAGTCAGAGCTCACTAATATTTATATTTGAGTTTTTCTAGCAAAGATGTCATTTTCAACATGCTTTTGCACACTAAAACAATATAAAAGAGTTTTAGGTGCTTATGTGGTCTGCTATAGAAAGCTCAAAATCAATATATGTTTATTTTGGGGCCACAACTGGCTGTATTCAGGTGTTACTTCTGGTTCTGTGTTCAGAGATTATTCTTGTCAGTACTTGGGGATCTGTGGAGTGTTGGGATTGAACCTGGGTCGGCCATATGTGGGGTAAGTGTCCTATCCACTAAACTATCCAGTGCGCCCAAATTTAAATTGTGCTGCATATTTTACACCATTTTATTGTTCTTAGTTTTTAGGTCTCCAAAATAAAAATCACTACTTGTAAGTCTTTAGGTTATTATGAAAATCACTGTGTGTATACTGCTCACTGCAGTTCTTAAACATTGATGGGTAACTGGTTGACATTCATTCACTAACAGCGCCAGAGCCTGTGCTTTTGGGCAAAATAGTATATGCCATAAAATAAACTAGGGGCCCGGGAGATAGCATGGAGGTAAGGCATTTGCCTTTCATGCAAAAGGTCATCAGTTCGAATCCCGGTGCCCCATATGGTCCCCTGTGCCTGCCAGGAGCAATTTCTGAGCATGGAGTCAGGAGTAACCCCTGAGCGCTGCCGGGTGTGACTCAAAAACCACAAAAAAAAAAATTAAAAAAAATAAATTAATTAATAGCTTATGTTATTTGGCCTAATTAATATTTGGTTGACAACTCTTTTAATACAATGCACATTCTTTTCAGACATCTGGATATTATTTTCAGAGAAGTCTTTAGTTTAGATATTATTATGTTTATATTTTTCAAAGGAAAATAAAATTTGCAAAGAAAATGAAATTACTCTATGCTATGAAGGTGAATCACTCACGTTGAAGAAGAATGTTTGCAAGTCGCTATGGTCATAATATAAATTTTATTCTTTAAAATTTCAATTACCTGCTTGAATCTGAAACCTTTCTCTGTTATTAAAACTAGATGCGTGCATATTTCTTCTTTGAGTTTATTTAAATACATTTTTACTATATAAAAATAGTATTTTCCAAAGTATCAGAATGTTACTGAAGTCATTTGAATCTTAATATAACCTCTTAGTGATTTATTTGTTTATTTAAGAAAGTTTACTCATGAGAGGCACCGGGGAAGAAAATCTGTGCTCTTGAGACAAAGAACCTAGACACGTACCCTGGTGCCATCATGAGTTTATAATATTTAAATCAAATTGCTTGCAATTTCTTCATTCTTTCCAAGAATATTTAGGGATTAAAACAGAAAAGGAGGCTATTGTTTCTCTTGTAACAAAGACACATTATCATTGCTATCAGTTTGATTCCATTTGCCAGCTCTTGAAAGGCAGTAAAAGGCTATATATTTAAGGCAAGTAGCTTATGTTCAAATAAGCTCAAAGTTTTGAGACAGTCCCAAAGGAAGTAAAATATTTTTGTACTTCATAAGAATCATACCATTTCTAGTCTAATTTAAAAATAAGACTTTTGGGGGGATATCTTTGGCAATGGTAGATTAAATTAAGCAACTTCTTTGCAGAAAGCTTGGGGAGTCTGATATAAAAGAGTTCATTTTATCATACAGATCTTGCTTAGAATTTAGGGATTTGAGTTTTCATGTGAGTCAAGTCCCTAAAACCTTGTGAACACAAATGCATACATTGGTGACTGGTATCTTCTTTTGGTCAAAGCGATTAATAATTATCAGCTCTATTAATATTTTGAGAGTCCCCAAATCATTATCTAGGAATAATGAATGGGTGAGAGATCCTTTTTGCTCCAACGACCGCTTACTTTTAGGGAACATTTTTTGTGTAGGCCTTCCTCACTAGTTTTAAGTGATACTTCATTGTCACTTGCATTTGAACTTTCCTAATAAACACTGATCTCATCCTTTACTTTTTCTTTTTATATGCCTCTTGAACATCCAAGAAAAATACAGTTTCCATTTGACCTTGTAATTCTATTACTCCTAGGCATCTTCCCTAACATAAAAACATGAATCTGAAAGGACATAGTTTCACCTTGGTTTGTCACTGAATTATCTGTAATTGCTGAGATCTCTAGTTTAAATAGTCACTCACTGATGCATGGGTTAATGAAATCGTGATCTGTTTACACTCTGGACTACTACTCTACTCTGAGAAAAGATGAAAATTTTAAGTTTGCTCCAACTTGAGTGGAATTGATAGAAGTCAGGCTATGTGAAAGAAAAATACAACTATTTGATGATCTCACTCATTTGTGGACTCTAAAGAAACAAAGCAAAGGCTTAGGCAACCTCCACTGGAAACTCCCTGAGATGTGGTCAATATAACTGTAATCTGAGTATGCTGGTGAGAAAGGCTGGACGGTGGATCTTGGGGGAAATGGGAAAGTATTTAGTCACTCTGGTGAAGGGCATGGTGTAACAGCATTGCAAGTCTGAAATAAATAATAAGATAAGTCTTTTGATTAATAATAAGTCTGAAGCAAAATAAGACTATTGGATTTTTTTTTTTTGTCAACATCTGGTGGTGCTCAGAGGCCACATCCAGATGTGTGCGTAGGGACCATTCCTCACTCTGCAAAGAGGCTACACTCGACTTTGTGTTCGGAGGCCACGCCTGGCAGTGCTCTGGGGACCATATGCACTGATTAGATTTGAATCATTGTGAAGGTTGCATCTGCAAGCAAGATAAGTGCTTTCACCTCTGTTCTTTCTTTCTGGCTCTGCACCATTGTATAAATTAAATTGAACGTCCAAACATAGAAAGTAACATGAACATTTAGCTTAGGGAGAATTGCCTGATCAGCCGTCATTACCTGCTGTATTGTGGTATGAATATTGAATACTCGTGGTTATAGAGTGCTTACATTTTCTGTAAAGTACCTTGACAGAGACCTTCAGGGGAGAAAAATCAGGCTTCTAAGAAGTTCATGCATATCATATTAGATTTTCCAAATGTGACTCATCTTTAAAGTGAATGAATGCAACTAATTTTATATCTCATATAAACCCTATGATGTTTTGCCAAGTACTTAGTCCTATGAAAGTTTATTACTGTGCTTTTTTTAAAAAAAAATAGATTCTTAGGGCTGGAGTGATAGCACAGTTGTATGGCTTTTGCCTTGCATGCAGTTGTTCCAGGGTGGACCTTGGTTTGATTCCCAGTGTCCCATATGGTTCCCCCAAGCCAGAAGGGATTTCTGAGTGCACATCCAGGAGTAACCCCTGAGCATCACACGGTATGACCCATAAAAGCAAAATAAAAAAGAGAGAGAGATTTTGAAAGCATTGTTGTCTTTGTGTATGTTGGTCTTTTTTGTTTCATAAATAACAAATAGATCTTACAGTAAAAAATGATTTTTAATCTAGCCAAGAAGAGAATATCCTCTTTGGCACTTACAATGATTTTGACCACATCCAGTGATGCTCAGGGACCATCCTCCTGACACCTTAGATATCACTCCTGAGTTTGTTCAGAATACGTATCATCTGTGCTATTATAAAGATTGTAAGTATAAGAGGTAATAGTCTCCCAGTGCCACTTAGAAGTGCCACTATGATTAAGAAAGTGAAGTTTTCAGGAGAGATAGTGCTGTCCTCCTTTTTAAATGTCTATAAACCTGAAATTGATGACTATTTTCTTGAGCAATAAAACGTAGAAAACTTTTCTTGGGAATTTTGAAAACCAGTGAGAGGAACAGTAGTCTTATAAACAATCTTCTCTGGGCAAGCAGAAACTTTTCTCAAGAGAAACAAATCGCCAGTACTTAAAATGGTTTTGACATAACGATTGGTCAATATAGAAAAAAATTGAGCCATAACTCTACCATGTCATTCACTTCTGCTCTCTACTTACAGATAACGAAAGCTAAATTTCCGAGAGATCAGCTGTGTGCCTAGAGAAACTAGTTACAGAAGGCTCAACAACAACAAAAAAAAAACTGACCATGTATTCTGATTTAGAAATCACATTATATCGAAAAGATCCATTGCTTTGATGAAACTTCACACAACATGCTTCAACTTCTCTTATCCTCCTCCAACTCCAGATCAGAAAGGGAAAGTATCCATGTTCTCTTACTCTCCTGTGGCCTTTTAAATTAGCCTTCTCATACTGAGAACCACACAGAATCATTCACACTTAAGCATAATTGACTCATGGGTTTTAATGTGTCATTCCATCTTAAAGGACTAAATGCTACACCAGAAGAATTAATATCTCCGTTGGGCCAGAGCGATAATGCGGCAGATAAAGCATTTGCCTTGCATATGTCCAACCCTGGTTTTATAACCCAGCACCCAATATGATCCCCTGAAGAACACTACCAAGAATAACCTTGAGCACAGAGCCAGGAGTAATTTCTGAATAACATCAGGTGTAACTATCTCCCCAAAATAACCAAAACCAAATACGAACATTTTCTTGTAGTATTGATCCCATCAGAAAACAGAATTGTAAAGGGTTGTGTTTATGAGGATAAAAAGCTCTTTTTTAACTTATCAGAGCATGAGATTAAACTATGAATAGAATATCCCCTGCATTGTAGTTGTGTTTGCGAATAATCCATTCATTCCCCTGTACAATCATTTTATTCTCTCTCTTCTCAAGGGCTTTGCCCTTGCATTTGTCCTTCTGTCTCCTAACCATCTGTTTCCCTCTGAGATAATTTCTATCCATCAGCAACATGCTACAGCCTAGTCTTCTAGAACTCTCGTTGACCTCATACATATCCTTCTTATCTTTTTCTCTCTCTACCTTTACTTTCCTCCTGTTCTTTCCTGATATAATTAAGTCTTCTTGTCATGACTGTTGAGAATATTTTACCGAGGTCATAACAGTCATGACCAAATCTACAAATTGATTCTCAACTCTCAACTTTTTCTGCTCATTAGAAGCATAACTTAGAATTATTATTCTCTCTTTCTGGAAACTCTGCCTTCACTTGGCTTCTTGGAAACTGCACTCTCTCTTCCTTCTCAGAGGATACTCTTTCTCAATATCTCCAGATGCTTTTGTTTTCTGGCTGCAATCTCTAAATATTGGAATACCCCTACTCCAGGAATTTGAACTTCTCATTCTCTTTTTTTCTATCTTACTTTCTCTCTCACTCTCTTTCTCGACAGCAAGCAATTCTCTTATAATTTAGACTTTAATTAATATTCATGCTGCTTGTTCTTCCATGTTTAGCCATACATCTCTGAATTCATGTCAAATATATTTCTCCAAAATCCCCTTGACAGCTAGAATTCAGTGTGTCCCAAATGAGCAACATGGTTTTCAACCACCATACTTTCCCCCAAACCAAAAAGGTTTTCCCACCCCAATGCCCATTGTTGTTGCAATCTGTTCCCAGTCCTCTCCATTTTAGTAAATATATATATTGCATCTGGTTGTGACCCAAAAACCAATATATATATATATATATATATATATATATATTTCATCTATCTAATCTATTTATCATTCCCATTCATACATCTATCTATCTATTAATCTCTCATTTTGTCAGTCTCATCCTAAAAACTTTATGTTAACAGAAATTTTTGCCTATTCTTTTCATCACTGAATATCATAAAGTCTTTAAGCTAATGCATGATAAGTTAATGCATGATAGGCAGTTAATACTTATTTGTTGAATGACTGGATAGATGTATGGTGGGTGAATGAACAGTGAATTGTACAGCACAAGTGAATAATTTGGGTACCTCCTCTCTTAAAGCAATGAGTCCTCAAGTTAAGTGTGAAAGTAAATATAAACATAATTTAAAATACAGTGTTATTAGTCACATAGTGAAAGTAAATGTGGCCTTCAGTTAAACATTTGTTTAATCTGCAAATTTAAAGCTTTAAAGTACCATATAATTTACTAATAGGTTTATATGAGAAAAAGAATGAGAATTAGAAGGATCAAATGTGTGGAAATAAGATTTGTCAAGTATACTGAATGTGTAATAAATTTAATGTAGAAAACATTACTGTATGCTCTGATTACATTCCTTATGATTATTTGTCTTGGGCAAATAATGAATTCAGTCTGTTGTTACAAGGGTAACCACTATGCCACAATTTTTTTTGTGTGGATGTTTAGTCAAGCGTCATAGGCATAGTGTACATTATTTTTCTTTCTTCTGGCATACAATATTTCAAACTCTCTATAATGTCTCTTATTCTTCCATCATTTATCAGTGAATTTCTAAATTCCCATATTTTCTACATGATACTGAGGCATGATGAAATGTTATAATGAACCATTTCCCCTTGATTCAATTGTGTGTGTGTGTGTGTGTGTGTATGTGTATGTAACTGGTTAGTTATTTACCTCTGCTTCTTAGGGTTGAAAGATCTTCAGCCTTAAAGACAATAATACATACATCTTTATTCTTTAATTGTAAGTATATTTTCTAAAATCACCCTGGAATAGTGATTCTCATCAAGTCAGTATAGTATATAATAAATCAGAAGGTATGAAAGTAATATTCATATGACTGGAGAGATAGTACAGCAGTTTTCTTTTTCCATGCATGCAGCCAACCTGAGTTTGATCTCTGGTATTACATATGATACACCAATCACCTCTAGGAGTGATCCCTGAATTAAGCCAGGTACCATATAAGTCTCATGAAACCAGGGTCTGCTGTATGGAATTTATGTGCTTTAACCCCTGTACTATCTCTGCAATGCCATGTTACATGTATTCTTGTATTGCACAGTAACTTTCAATCTCTTCCTCTGAGGTATATGCAATTTGTTCCACATGAGAACAGTTTATTTTGGTCATTTTTGATCCCATTGAGATGTTGACAAAGGTTATATACTAATGTAATACCCATTATCAAGTATGAGGAAACTCACATAATATTATGTGTATTACTGTAGTTTCTTTAGCCAGTCATTCAATATCAACAAATTAATATACTTCTAAAATGTGAATATATATTGAATAGAAATCTTAAAAAATGAGAGGAAATTCAATTTGGTGGGTTAATATAATTCCTCCTAGGCACTCACTTCAAATAATTGCTTATTCAGAATAGAGTTCATATATACATTTTTCATTACTATAATTGACAAAAGCCAAAACATATGTTTTTTTAATACCCCATTGGTCAATTGCTATATGCTTTTAACTAAATGTGAGATTTTATTTAATGTTATTTTATTTTCCATTATGTGTGTTTCTGTATTTTTTATTATTTGGTAGCTTTTAAATGTTTAGTTTTGAATGAAAAGCAGCAATCTCTGTTGTTGTTGATTTTTTTCCAATAAAGGGCTTTATTGAGGGAATCAGAAAGGAAGGGAAAGTGAGGCAGAGAAACTCCTAGATTTGGAGAGGGAGTCTTCTAAAGCATAATTCCTTAAACAGCAGTTTCTTAAGATGTTTCTGTGAAAAATATTTTCTGGTTTTCCAGTAGCATGCATCAGGCATAGTTATGGTGTTTGGATTGGAACATTCATTTTTCACATGTTCTCAGATTCTCTAGGCATTTAATTTTCCATCTGGTACTCATAAAGGATTTCACATTTGTAATGCAGCTCAGGCTTCTGCTCCGAGGGCATCATTAGAATTCCATCCATGACTGGAGTTTGATAGAGCAGATACTTTGGAAACTTTGGATTTGTTTTTGTTTGTGCGTTTTTGCCCCTTCTTTAATCCTAGGAATAAGATCTGATTTCGGTGCTACATTTTTTCCTTAAAAAAACAACAACAACAACAACAAAACAGTCATGGTCTGTATACCAGTGAAACAGCCTTGCTCCCCACTTCCTTCTGTTCTGTTCAAAGCTGCTAGGGCAGAAGAAGGAACCACACTGTGGGTTTGGTACAAGGAAACTTAACAGACGTCATACTTCTTCTTCATTCAACAATCTGTCCTCAGTGATCACAGATGGAAGAGATATTCTCAAGTACTTGAATATTTTTATGAAGTAGCCAAACAAAGAGTCACCTTTCACAAGAGCAAAACCCGATTCTAGGGTAGAGTTCAAATAGATATTCACAGCTCCAGCGGTGTCTTTTATTTAATTTAATTAGGTGCCTAACATATATTTATGGGATTTTAGCATATCCGTATATAGCCCTGATCAGCTACTAGATGAATGTTAAATCATTCAATCTTTATAGCAACTCTTTGAATAAAGTGCTTGTAGGATCTTCCTTTTAAGGATAAGGAAACGAAACAAACAAATGAATAGGCTAGAAGGTCACAGATGGTATAGACAGAGCTAGAATTCAAGGCTGAATAATCAGGCCTCAGTCTGTGTTCCTTTTTCTTTTTATTTTAAGAAATGTGGTTTACAACATTCATATTGGAAAAGCTTCATCCATAGAAATTACAATGCCATACCTTTCACCTTATTCTATTCCAGTGCTGCTCCCCTACTGTCTACTATTCTTGTCTATTTTGAGCTTTCCACTGAAAATCAGATCTCAGTTTCTATTTTCTTCATGTATTTGTTTCCCCTCCACCATGTTTCTTTATATCCCACATATGGGAAACACCATTTTATGTCTTCCCTTCTCTCTGACTAACTTCATGTTTGATAGTCTCCAGATCCATCCAAGGAGTAACAAAATGCATTTGATTTTATCTTTTCTTGAGCTGAGTAGTATTCCATTATGTGTATTGCTGTAGTTTCTTTAACCAGTTATTTATTCTTGAGCATTTGGATTGTGTCCAGTTTTCAGCTATTGTGGATTGTATGTGTGGATTGTGGAATGACCTATGGTAAAGTATTTGGTGTTAAATTCCCCAAAATTATTAGGATTGTGACCAATAAATGGAACTTCTGTATTATTTTGAAATTCTATTCCTAGTTTTATGAGAAATATTCATACTGTTTTTCAAAAGTCTTGACTAGTCAAAAATTCAAGTAGCAGAGATTGAGGGTCCATTTTCCCCACATCCATGCTAACACTGATTGCCTTTAGTCTTGATGATGTGTTATTCTTGCTAATCTCACTGCTGCAAAAGGATACTTCATTGTTGTTTTGATTTTCATTTTCCTGATGATAAATGGAGAGCATTTGTTTTAATATACCCTTTGGCCATCTGTATGTCCTCTTGGAGAAAATTTTTGTTCATCCCTCCCCACCCTACCCTATATTTTACGAGGCTGATTGCTTATTTCTTAACTAGGAAACGATGCCATGATGGCTTGTGTTTAGCCATGGGCTTCTGAAACCTATGATTACTCTCCCAGAGTTGAACTTTATACCCTATATCTCTCCCAGCATAATGCTTGACACTCAATAAATGTTTATTTAATCGGGAATATGTGATATAATGACTGTGTTATTCATGAAAAAGGCAAAATTCAAGGCAAATCTTAGGGTTAACCAGTAAGAATGATAATCATTATTCCAAAATACAAATGGATCCCAGTATTTAAGGATATTTCATATTCATGTCACTGATATTCCTAGCATTTGACTCGTTGCTCCTACTGATGTTTCTTGAAAAAAAATTTGTGAAAGAATACATATAACATATGGTATAAGACCTTAAATGTTTCCAAGCATATGGTTCAGTGCTATTAAGTAATTTGCATTGTTGTGAAGTCAATAGGCACCCAACTGCAAAATAAAAACAGTTTTAGCCATTAAATAACTCCTCTTTCCCTCTTCCTTCTGATCTCTGGAAGCCATCACATTTTGTTGATCCATTCACGTTGCTGTGAACATGTCTTTATAAACATCCCTTTGAGACTATGCTTTCATTTTTTTTGAGATATAGACCCAGAAGTAGAATTGCCATATTACACTATGATCCTATTTTTAATTTTTGAAGAACTATATCACTGCTTTCTTTAATAGTTGCATTCCTACCAACAATGCACAGGGTTCCAATTTTTTTTTTCACATCTCTGCCAATGCTCAATGTTTTTTTAATAGTAGTCATCCTATTAGTTATAAAATAATAAATGTAGTGTTTATTTGCATTTGCTTAATAACTAGTAACATCAATAATCTGGAGAATTTTGGGGGTGCCACACATATGGGAAGGGGGTTAAGGGTGCGGCTAGTGTTAATATCTAGAAGGGAGAGTAAGAAATTTTTACCCAACTTCCCACAGGAAGTGCTCCTTATACAAATAATTATTGGACATTAAGTGTTAATGATGAATGTAAGAAAGCCTGGCTGAGAGTATAATGAGAAAAGGCAATATACTTTGGAAAATTAGTTCTCTTATGCCATTTGAGTGCTAAAAATAATGATTGCAGAAGTGATTGCCTAGGGTTTCAATAATACAGCCAGGTGACTTTAAGGAGACTCAAATTTTGCATGTGCATGTGTGCACACAGGCTCACACACATATACACACAGAATTATATCTTCACAATAGAACTGCATTTTTGTATTTTATTTTTTTCCTTCCATCTTGCCATTTGTCGTTTTCTTTTAGTCTAAAATGGACCCCATTTTACATCAGGAAGCACATGAATAAATGTAAGTCCAATTATGGAATTTGGGGTGTTATAAAATTGTTTGATAGTCAAGGGTAGTTGAAAGGGCTGCAGTTTAATTTGACTGTCTCTCTTCTGGGCTATTTGTAAGAGTAAAACACCAAAAGGTCAGTATAAACAGGAAATGAGTTATTTATTTGACTTGCCACTGAACAACTGAGCTACAGGCCATGACTTTAGTCTAGTGTAGCTTTACATATTATTAGGGAAATGTCACCGAAGAGCTCATGACTGCACAGAGATACTAACACTAAACAAGTAGAAACCCAGAAGTCGATTTTTCTAGGAATAGAAAGAAAATTATAAGGGCTAATAGTCCTCAAGGTGAAAATAAGTTCTGCATATTCTAGGAATGGAAATAAGGTCGGTGAGACTGAAGATATGGTCATGAGGTCTGAAATGACAGGTTACATTAATATATCTTCCTCTAATGGCAAAGGGAATGGCATTAGATAGATAATACTCTGGGACTGGGAGATAACAGATTTTATCTCAGCTTTAGAAAGCTGCAGTTGGCAAGTATGTAAGACACTGGTTTTGTATTAGATAAGTAGCTTGTGGCATAGTGGTGAATGTGAGCAGTTATCATGAAAGAATGTATTCATAAATTTATCAAAAACTCTCAAGTACTCATTGTCTTCCAAGTAGTGTTCTAGGGTAATTATGAGGAGACTAAGATGAATAAAAAAATGCGTATGTCAAGGGCCTTTTGCTATGTTTGTAGTTACCAGTTTGATAGCATTTTGATTATTGACTCTGTGACCTAGAGTTATAATGCATATACTTCTCTGTGTAAGGATCTTCAGACTCCAAATGAGAAATTTACTGTAACTGGTCTGTGAGGTAAGGGTGTTGGTTGGTATATGGAAAGCACTTAAAGCTGACTAATGTATACATTAATTGCTAGATAGTGATTGCTAGCTAGTTTTAATGTTATTTCCTTACAGAATTGGAGGCAGAGAGGTTGGCTTGATATTTTCCTGAGGGTAAGGATATTATAAGAGAGAAAGTGAAGTTGTAGTTTTATTTCTAATCATTCATTGTTTTACAGATATGTCCCAGACACCATTTTTCTCAGGTTTTTTCTACATACTCCATGTTATTGACTCTAATATCTTTGGCACCATTATCTATCTGTTGACTTTCACATTTGCAACATCCTCTTATATTTAACCTCCTTCATTCAAGAAAGAAGGCAGACAGATAGTAGATGCATAACTTGCACAAATAATTTTTGGTAACCATGAACTTTTATTTATATCAAGTGTAACACTGACAGAGAAAAAAAAAAGCAAAGAGAGGCCTGAGAGATAACATGGAGGTAGGGCATTTGCCTTGCATGCAGAAGGATGATGGTTCAAATTCTGGCATCCCATATGGTCCCCTAAACATGCCATGAGTGATTTCTGAGTATAGAGCCAGGAGTAACCATGAGCGCAGTGAGGTGTGACCCCCCCCAAATGCAAAAAGCCTGTAAAGGGCCAGAGAGATGGATCTGGAATAATACAGTGGGTAGGACTATTACTATTGCATGTGGCTGAACCAGATTTGATCCTCTGATACCCCATGTACCTCCCGAAGTGATCTCTGAACACAGAACCAGAAGTAAACCCTGATCACCGCTGGGTGTAACCCAGAAAACAAACAAAATATGATAGAAGGTAGAAAGATGGTGACATGTCTTAGCCAAGAGATATGATAAAGGATATATATGAAATCGAGAATAGCATTAAAAGAAATGGAGTAATCAATGACTAGTTTCCCCAAGATCCTCATATTTCATTTTTTATCTTCTTCCAATTTTCAAGTAGTAATCCACTTACATCTCACAGGGCTTCAATGCTTTTGTTGGGGTCAACAGTAAATGGATAAGGAGCAGAATAGTGCAGCTCGAATTCAACCCCAACTCAGTTAAATTGCAGGAGGTGTCAAAGGGGAGCTCCAATGGGACAGAACAGATAAAGAACTACTGAAAACAAAGACTGCTGGTGAGGAGGTAAGAACAAAAGGAGTAGGAAAATGAGGACACATACATACTTGACCAGAGTAAGAAATATTGGGGTGAAACAAGAAGGTTCGAGCATAGTTCTCTGAAATGTCACTCTTCTCAGGCACCACTTCTTTGTTGCTATTAAGAAATTTTTTTGGCATACTCTATCAAGCTATTAGATATGAAAGGAAATATTTGAGAACAGGATATATTTGGGGAGGGTGGGCAACACCTTGCAGTGCTCAGGGATTACTCCTGGTTGTGTATTTAGAAATTGTTCCTGGCAGGCTTGGGGGACCATATGGGATGTCGGGGATCTCCCAGATTGGTAGTGTGCAAAGCAAAAGCCCTACTGCTGTGCTACTACTCTAGTCTGAGAACAAAATATTTAGTACCTTTGTAAAAACTTGCATCACTCATTGTAAACCTGGACAAGTGCAAGAATTTGGCTGTGTGGATCACAATTTTATTGTGTTTTTGAGACAACCACACCTCTGATCACCCCAACACCAAGAGATGGGGAAAGAAAAGAGAACAATGAAAAATATGATGAATTTAACTTTTAAAAATGACATAGGGGCCCGGGCGATAGCATGGAGGTAAGGCGTTTGCCTTTCATGCAAAAGGTCATCGGTTCGAATCCTGGTGCCCCATATGGTCCCCCGTGCCTGCCAGGAGCAATTTCTGAGCATGGAGCCAGGAGTAACCCCTGAGCACTGCTGGTGTGACCCAAAAACAAAACAAAACAAAAAAAAAAAGAAAAAATGACATATAGAGTCATATTGCCTTGCTAATTCAACTTGCTCTGTTCAGGCATAGTTTATATTATATAAATAACTACGTTTATATCCATAGATATTCTTATTTAAGCTTATTTTTTGATTTAGAGAACCAGAAGAAACCTATCAAAAGTTTGAATTAATTTATTTTAATCAATTAATTAATTAAATCTACTTCATTAATGATATGTGGCAAAGTTGGGCTCCCTAAACATTTCTTCATCAGGGTTCAGTAGGAAACCATTGAGCTTAATCTCTTCTTGGCCTTTTGGCTAAGATCAAGTGTGGAAACCATTGAGCTCAATAGAGTTTCAGTTAATTGCATGAATGGGGAAAAAGGATCCCTCACCAGCCAAGGTTCTGATTCATTCTGTAATGTTGATGCTTCCTTAATACCTTGGAGGTTTCCTAGATCAGAAGAGCCATCACCCTGTTGCTGTATCCAAAACTCTGTCACTCTAGAAATGAGCTTGATTGAGTGATAATTGGGGATCAGGTCTGTTCGATCATCAAAGGTAGAAACGTATGTCTCATTGTGTCAGAGATTACGTAGCCCTCCATGTAGCCAAGGATGCCTTTGAGACCTGCTTCATCACCTTCCTGATATTATGGTATCTTCAGCTTTATCCAGGTGGTACATTAGACTCACAAGCAACATGTTGAAAGTAGGGACACAGAAGGCCGTAACAACCAGTTTTTCAATTATCTTTGGGATAACTGTCTATAACCTTGGTGATTCCAATAAAACCAGAGATAATGTTCTTGATCTCCCCTCTACCATTTTGCTTCCTAGCCTTGCTCTTCTGAGCTTCTTAATGAAAGCCTTCATGATGTCAGAGTTGTCATGATTGACATTAGGGAATTGGGAGTTTCACATGGTTGCTAGTACAGAAGGTTGTTGCTGACAGTATTGAGGGAGTTTTCTACTTTTCATGGTTCATGCACCTCATAAGCATGGGAACATCAGTAACAGAGGAATGCAATTCTGACCCTTTTGACTCTACCCTGCAAGTGAGCCCCAGACTTCTCCAAGGCAGTGAAGCCTGCAGTGGACTCCATGACATACTGAGTACCAGTGACATTCCAATAGACTGGATGAGATCTGGCATCTGGAAAATTGAGATGGAATTTCTGTTGATGTTAAGCTGCTGGTTCTCAGCCTTGGCTGTGTCATTGAACTTGTCATGATGGAATCATACTAGAATGTATAGATTATTTATTTTCGATTTATGAAGGGGTACATTGAAGGGTATTATTTCTCCTTTGCTGGAGGTATAGCAGCCCACATGCCAATGTGATCAGATTTGTTAACTCTAAACGTCATCATCCTGTCTGAGGAATGAGGCTGGATGTTATGCAAGTAGAGGCAGTTTCTACTGAATAAGAAGCAGGAAACTTTTATAGGAAATTCACAAGATATATCTAAAAATCTCTGTATCAACCATTTATAAAGCTTATAAAATCAGATGAAAGCAGTTCCGGACTTCCCTGATTATTTTTGTGTGGTACCAAAATACCTAATATTAATAGTGGAAGATAATTCACTTTTAGTAATATTTAGAAAATGTATTCTGTTCAAGAGTGCTTTCTAAGAGCCTTTTCCATTTCACCAATTATGTATAAAGTTTATTGTGGAAATCAAATTTACTAGGTCCATTTATTCCAGTTATTACTTAAAACAACTCACAGCATACAGGCTATCTCTTTTATAGCTCTATATAGATCATAGAAAATTTAAGGCGGAAATTGTTTCACATTTTTTATTTGGTTTTGGTGTCACACCTGCTGGTTCTTGGGAGTCAGATTAGTGTCTAGAATTAAGCAATGTCAGTCGCTTGCAAGGCAAGTACTTTGATCTCTCTGCTATCACTTTGGTTCCTGGCCATAATTTCTACTTCAAGTATTACTCTTTTAACATGACAAATTAAACAATTGCAATGAAAGTAAAATAAACATTTCTAATAGTAAGAGTTCTTATTGTTTTCACACTCAAATGCATCCTGATTTGGCAACGTATAATTTTCTGACGTGATTGATACTGATTAAAACTTTTAGTGGCATTTCCTGAGACTATTAACCTGATACAAGTTTTATTTTCATATTATGAAATAAGTAAATGTATTAATGATTTTGCTAGACTGAAAAATTAGTAAAAGAAGTTTTAGTTATTTGGAAATCCATTTTAAAATAAGGTTGCAGTTCAAATACAGAAATACTCCAGTCAGTTATATTAGACAATGAATTTCAATATCATTTAAATTTAGATTATTTACTTATAATCTTAGTTGGGATAACATGGTTTTAGTGATACTTATATTTACTCTTTGTATGTATAGTTACTGTACCACTTCACTACCAAAATGCCAAAGACCCTCCACTAATGTCCTTACACTACTAATAATCTACCCAGCCCCTCCTCTTTCCCTCTGTATTAATATCAGTTTTGTAATATTGTACTAGTGGCTTATCATTGTCATTCTCTTGTTTGGTTTCTCAATTTGTGACAGATGAGGAAGAATATCTGTTATTTGTTCCTTCTTTCTCTGACTTATTTGCTTCATACACTCCAGTTCAAGTTGCAAGACACAAGTTGCAGCAAACTAAAATTTTATCTTTCTCAAGATATCCCATTGTATATACATGTCACAACTCCCTTATCAATATCAATTCATTTGCCATGGACAGTTTGATTGTTTCCATATTTCATAAATGAGGTCCTTAGTACTGCACTGAACAGGGATGTGAACATATTTTTTTCATTTTGGTATTTTGTGTTTTGGGGCATAGATAACAAGAATTGATATCTACGGATTGATATCTGAGGATTTCTGGGTCATATGGAAGCCAAGGATTACCTACTTTTTGGTAATCTCTATATATTGATTTCCATAGAGACTAATCCAGATAATATTTCTAAAAATTGTGAAAGAGGTTTGTTTTTAAAAAATTATCTTTTATTGTGATAACATTAATTGACAATGTGTAAGTGTTTGCTTATTTTATAATTACAATGTTGCTACGTCACACCAAAAGCGGAAGTGACAATATCTCTCCACTATTATTCACTGATCTTCTATCCTTTTAAGCCAATTTTATCCCATTGGAAATAGCACTACAGACATCAGAATTTTTTATATGACAGTACCTGTTTCTTTACATATGAGTGAGATTATCTGACATTTGTCTTCTGACTAATTTCACTTAGTGTAATCTCATTCAATTACATCCATGCTGTAGCAAAAGCAATATTTATTCTCTTCTAATATCTATTAGTATCCTATTATACATAAATGTGTTTATTGTGTGTATATATACACAAATATACAGTACATTTATTTTATCTTTTGAGTTCCTGAGTAATACTATTGGCTTTCAGTATTTTTGAAAATACGTCCTTTTCACTAGTATGACTTTCTTTGTAGATACCTAATAGCATCTATATGTCATTTTTGTGGAAGCATGTATTCATTTTCTCTCCCCAGATTTTTAATACATTGAGTTTATTGTGTGTATGTACTCTTATTGTTGTCATTGAACTTTGCAAATAATATACATCTGACAATATTACATAATTTGCACAGTCATTTGGTAAACTGGTAAACTAATATCCCATAAAAATTACTTTGCTCCAGGAAGACAAGCAATTTTATATTTACCCATGTAACTTTACTCTTCTTCATTTTATTCAAATTCATTGTGCTAACCAAGCTGGAATCCTGTTCAGATCTGGATTGGTTATGCTCAACGAAGAGAAGGTTTGGAGTGGCACAGAAGCTATGCATCTATATTCTATTCATCTCTGATACATTCAAAAGCATCATATAAGCTTCAATTTCCATTATTCCATTTGGATAACTCAGCCAATAAGAATTCACTAAATGGACATTCATGATTAAGACTGACACTACAAGCCATATACACAGAAGTTAGAGAAAATTATTCATCATTAACAAGCATGGATTGAAACAGGCATAGTTTCCCCTTTGGGTGTTTTCATGAAGTTTGGGAGATTAGATATGTGACTTTAAAAATACTTCTTTGTGTTTGCCTGAGGAATTTTGTGGCTGGTCAACAATATAGCCATGCCAGTTATGAGTGCATGCTGTAAGTAGGGGCCAAGATAGTGGTGTGCTATATATTGATCCTACATACGGCAGGATTCAGACTAAGGAAGCTATGTGAAGTTGTTGTGGAAGTCATTAAAATAAAAAAAATAAAATAAAAAGTATTTCTTAAAGGACGATGAGAAACAGAACTTTTGCCCATGTGGCAGGGAAGTGCTTCATTAAATTTTTGGTACCTTGGAGAGCTCTCAACCTCTAACAGATTTTGTGTATGTTTCTGCTAAGTTTTTTGGTTCTCCTAACTCAGATTAACTCAGTATGTTTGTCACTGGAACTAAACAACAGTTAATGTAGCTTTACTCAAATTTGATGTGATTAGATTGGAGGTAGTGAGCGGGTATATGTGTTTTTGTTACTGTAAGGTTTTGGTCCTCACATTAGCTCAAAGGCACTATTTGGAGGTTCTTTAAAGACTCCTAAACACTAAAGAAGAAAATAAATTTATCCAGAAGCTGGTTTGCTTTTTCTCATGAGAGAAAGCTCATGGTATTTTTGGCTCAGACAGGAGCAATGTTGTCAAGAACAAGATTCTTGGTTCCACTAGTGGGATATAATAAATACTTTAAGAGTTCAGAGAAGGAAATCATTAGGAAGGGCTAGCAAATCTATAAAGAGCTACATATAATGGCTTGCTCTTCAGCAAGAAAATATTTCATCAGCTGAGAAAAGGGAGAGAAAATTCTAGGTAGGGAGAACAACATTTCATTGAATCCCAGAAAGGCAATTCCAAGACAACAAAGTCTTTATTTTTCAATAGCCTATAATCCACCTTAGGAAGAAAAGAAACACAGAAGCATGGAGTCAACATTAAAATAATTGCCAGTTAAGTGCTAAAAGAATTCAGAGCAGAAACCTAAACTTCATAGTGATTCTTAGATGATGAAGTCTTAGAATAAAGTTCACTATTGGATAGCGCCAATTAGGGTCATGATGAAGGGGTCTGTCTGTGAACCAGTTATTACTTTTGTTTTCTATATTTGTACATATTAAATATATGTTGTTTTGACTGTTGAACTAGAGAATTTATCTTCAGAAAAAATAGTTTTAAAAGAGAAAACTCTGTCTACAGGAAGAAACTCTGTTTGACTCAACCTACATCATATTTCTGGCAGTTGGTCAGTGTGCTCTATGTGAACCATTCTAAAGAGAAGGGCCTCACTAATGCAAGGCAGTAGTTGCCTTGTTGGCTAACACTTGAAAAAGCTTTTCAGCTGGTCACTTTTTTCCATGACTTTATTATTTTTTAAATATATTTATTTAAAGCACCAATATTACAAACATGTTTGTGGTTGGGTGTAGTTATAAAAAAGAACACCCCCCCCCTTCACCAGTGCAACATTCCCATGACAAATGCCCAAAACTCCCTTCTCCACCAGGCATTCTATTTCTCTCACTCATTACCATTGTCATGATAGTTGTTAGTGTAGTTATTTATCTAACTGCATTCACCACTCTTTGTGGTAGGCTTCATATCCTGGGCCAGTACTTCCAGACCTCATCTCTATTGTCTCTGTGTATTATTACAATGATGTATTTTATTTTTCTTAAAATCCATAGATAAGTGAGACTATTCTGTGTCTATCTGTCTCTCTCTGACATTTCATTCAGCATAATACTTTCCATGTCCATTCATGTATAGGAAAATTTCATGACTTCCTTTTATCTGATGGCTGCATAGTATTCCATTGTGTGAATGTACCACAGTTTCTTTAGCCACTCATCTGTTGTTGGGCATCTGTGCTGTTTCCAGATTCTGGCTATTGTAAACAGCACTGAAATACAGGTGTGCAGAAGGCATTTTTGTATTGCCATGACTTTAATACCATTGTTACATTTTCTTTCTAGGGAAGCTACAGCATGTAGGTCAAGTTATAATCTTAACATAACCTATTGGACAAATAATATGTGCTGGAAAATTTCTAAACTCACAAATCATAAAAGTGTCTGATGGTTATTCTGAGGTAAAAAGGAATATTTTATTTATAGGTTTTATAGATTTGTTGTATCTGTAGGTATGTAGAGAAATAAATGATATTCTTCTCTCTTAACCATTAAATAATGGCTATATAATAAACAAGGCATTTCCTTTCATAACTATTGGACCTGATATATCAATAACCTTTAAAGTGATAGTATGATGTCTTTATCACTTGAAAGTTTAAAAATGTAGAAAATATACATATATTTTTAAATACATATATTTAATATATGTACATATATATTTATAATATATGTATAGTAATATGCATATATTATTTAAATATGTATTAAATTATACAGATTCTCACAATTGAATTAAAATATTATATATATATATCTAATAACACACTAAAATATTTTATAGTAATACAGCATCCTCAAATGTCTTCAAAGTGTCTACATGCCCCATTTTGAATTCATGTTATAGAGGATAAATATTTATATTTTAATTATCCATTTAACTATAGACAAGCTCAAATATCAGCTTTTAAGTTGCCCATTATATCTTTGTTCTTTTTCAGTGAAAACAAATGGTTTATTTGTGATAACATTTAAGATTAGGTTTTAGAACATGTTAGAAATCAGTAAGTTTTATGAGCTAGGTTTTGAGATAATATTAAGAATTTATTTTACCTCAAGGAAGAATATGAAAAAGGTCATATCTAGAAACAAATAATTTATAAGAAAGTTATGTACTTAAAATATAGAAGAATTCTTAAAAAATAGAACAGCAAGGTCAAAAGGAATCAAAATTCTTGGTAGTGCTAGAAAAGCTACAGTATCTTTTCCTTTAGAACTAATACAACATTTGCACTAAGCATAGATACTTGGTATTATGTAATATATGGTTATTTTTCAAAGGACATCATTGTATAGAGGCAAAATTTAAGAAATAATATTAAAGAAAAAGTGAAAGCAAAATATTCTTATCTTTCTTTCCTGATACTGCTTTATGATGTTAATTTACCACACTAAAACTTTAGCGGACTTGAAACATTCCGATTTTTTTTCTGATCAATGAATTTTGAATTTCCTAATTTGCTGTATCGAATCTATATCTTCTAAATATCCAGACTTAAAAATTTTCAGCTTAACACTCTCTTTCTCAGTTCTCATCGTATCAATTACTAAATTCATTTCATTTTCTCATTGCAATATGCAGCAAGTAAGTTATCCTGCGTAGAGTAAACAGTATTGTTCTATAGATAGAGGATTTATGCATTTAATTTTTTTAGAGCTCTGAAAAATCTTATTGCATTAAGTATAAAGATTAAGATATAATCGAAGGGGGCAGTGATATAGCAGATAGGCAATAAGCTGGCAGGCAGCCAGTCTGGGTTCCTATCAGTGGCTCTGCACATGGTTCCCCTGAGCACTGCCAGAATAATCTGTGAGCACAAAAGGCAGGAGTGATCCCTGAACACCTCTTCTAAAAGTGGTGTTCAAAAATAGCAGCAACAAAACAACGACAACAACACAACAAAATCAGTCAGTGGATTTTTTGATATTATTTAACTTAATTTTTAAAAATTGTCCTATTCTTTACAATAGACATATTTAATTCTATGCATTTTAATGCCAATAAGATGCTCTTTTCATTGTGGTTTTTTGTCAGCATTACAGCTCTGAAAAACAATTTAAAATATTAGTAGCCTTTTAATTAATATTAAGATATTAATAATTTTGTCTTACAAACAATAGTGTTAATTTAAATTCAAATTTTCATTTATACAAAAATAGGAAACTTTCAAAGTATCAATGACCATTTTCTTTCTTAAGGGTTTTTAATATATAGTAGAAGAGACCACTGCTCTAATGATATATAACTATATATAATTATATATCAGATATATATTTATATATGTAATATAAAATTATATATTATATACAACTATATAATATATGTATAATATATTTATAATTCTGCTTGCATTCCATCTGAATTTGGTCACAGGGTAATTAATCAGAAGTCTCACTCAAAGCAGAGCTTGGACATGCAAATGCCAATAGCCTCTTTCTAATTCTAGCTTAGATTAGAACTTGAATTCTCATTTTACTTTGCTTATATGAGATCTACAGCAGTGTTTTTCAATCTTTTTAAAATTCTGGTCTCCTACCTCTGTGCCTTCACATTCCTTCCTACTGGTTGGCCACCTGGTCTCATGCTTTGGCTTTCCATTTCCCTCTTGGAATATCATGGACCCCAGGGTGCCATATGACTCCAAGTTGAGTAATTGAACAGGACATGGCTGCATGGCTTTGACATTAAAATATCAGATTTTGGAGTCAGGTATATTTCAAGGGCACACTTGAGTTCTGCCATATATGCTGTCACCAATAAATGATTTCCTTTAAGGTCAATAAAAGGATTTGAATTCTCTTGAAACCAAAATTATGTTTTCTCACTTAAAATATGAGGTTAATCATAGCACTGAAAATACAGGGTTTCCATTAGCCTTTCTACATATCAATATACAGAAATTGCTGAGGATCCTAACTGGAATCTCTTGAATACTGTTTGTATTGCTATTATTTATATTCATATAAGTTATTTAGAACATTGTCTGGTATGTTGTTTGTGATCAGTAATATATAAGAAGTCATTCTTATTGCCAGAAACTTGATTCCAGTTTTTTTTTTGTAAGTAACATTTCAAAAGTTGACAACACAGACAAAATGATGAAAGGATAATCTCTTAATACAATTCCATGTTCTCTCTTTCAACAAAGTAACCAACAGAAATAGTTGGATAAATGACTTCCTAAGGGAGGGTACACTTCCCCTGTAATCTCAGGGCATGGTCCTCTAGAGAATTTTGATGCAGTATTCAGTCATAATTCACTTTTCCTTTTGCCTAGCTGCAAACTAAAATTTGCTTTGAGTAATTCTTTCAGTTTGTGTTATGTGTATTCAATTTCTTGGTGAGATTTTTACCCGCTAGCTTTCTTGACTCTTTAGTATTATAACTCAGTAAAAATCTAAAGTATATTATCAGATAGAAAAATCTCATTAAGTTGGGTGAATATAATTTAATGCAAGAGAATTTGAGAGCCCAGGAGATGGCTCAAAGGGATGTGCATAATTATATGCTGAGTTATATGAGTTCATTCCCAAGACTTCATATTCCCCCCAGCACTGCTAGGAATGACTCCCCAAGTACAGAGCTCGAAGTAGCACCTAGACACTATTTGTAGCCTAAATATTTATAAAAGAAGAATTTTACTAGAAACATCCAGAGCCAAATATGATTTCTATTATTGTTTTATATCAAACATTTTTATAATTTACTATTGATATGTTTTAAATTAGAAGATGAAAAATGAAGCCTATTGACTTTTCCTTGACTTAAGACAATGCAAATATTGATTCATATGAACTAATTGTGAATATTTTTACTTTTCATAACATTAATCGTAAGTCTTATGTTACTATAACAACATTATAGATGAATCCTCGTTGGTTACAATAAGTGACATTATGAAATAAATTCTCCACACCTAGATAATTTTTTTCTTCTTTCCTTCCATAACCATTTTGCTGTTTAGCAGAAATTATTAATCCCAATTTTAGAAAACAAAGATAGATAAATTATCAAGTGAAAGCAAAAATTGGTATTTAAATTCAGATCTGATTCCAAATGCTTCATCTGGAGGCATTTTAAATAGACAAAAATAGTTATTAGAGAATTATATATGAAGATATTACACACTTTTGCCATACACTAATCAAATGATAATTAGCGAGTTTTTTTTTAACTTTCGGTTAACTTTCTTTCACTCACAAATGTATTGGAAAAAGGTGAGACAAGGAGGAAACTAGGTCAAGAAAGAAAGATGGTTGATAGTCAAAATTAATGCAGGTTTGTCAAAAGAAATACCAGATGCCTTGGATGAATATTTGTTGCAATGTATCCAAAACATAAAATCAAATTCATGTATTAAAAATAGAAATATTTAGACTTGATTATGTAGAAGGAAAGAAAAATATTTAATTGATTTGTGTCTATTTGTCTGTATGTGTGTCTGTATGTTTGCATCCTGCAATAAAAACACTTGCTATTTCCATTTAAAACTTTTGCTCAGCTGCCTGACAACTTATTTTCTATTAATATAGGGATGGAATTATAATTATGTCTTTCCCTTCCCTTAGTTCTTGATGGATCCCATATGGTTCTAGTGCTTATAGTTCACTTCAATCACTCAAGCTTATCATTGGAAAATTCCCAAATTTTAGAAATATAGAACAGTGGCTTTTAGATTTTTTTTATTAACAGAAGAAAATTTTCTTTTAAGTTGGTTTATAATCTGGAGTTAAATTTGAATCTATTTAAGCAGGGTTGCTTGGTTTGCATTTATGAAAAACTTTTATCTCAGTCTCCCCAAAAGTGCTCTTTTTAAATGATCTGAGACTCCCACTGAACAGAATTGGACAATTAATGTCAATGATAAAATATTGAGTGAGACAGAGCATATCTCTAAGCCAGGGCTAAAGACAGACCAGATCTGGATTCCAATTGCATGCATCCTCTACTCTGGTTATTACCTTGGGAAATTGCCTCTACATTTTTCCAGTAGAAATGGGATATAATAGTTCCTCACTCATAAATTAAGTTTGAGAATTAAGGTAATAAATATAACGTGCTAGGCATCTATTATTACCAATACCAATACTGAAAAATTACTTCTAATAACACATATCATGTTGATCTGCATTATTATGAAAATATGGTGAAATAGAGTTTAACCTACTCTAGTAATTATATTTTGATGAAGGAATTGAATACTTCAAGTTATAACTCTGAGATGCTATAGTTTATACATTTATTTCAAATCTATTATTTGTTTGAAGACATCTATAAAATAAACCCACTTTGAATAATGAATTATTTAGAATCTGGAACTGGTAAAAATTCTCAGGATACTCTCTATTATTCTTAGTATATACACATATTAAAATCATTTCACTAGAAAAGATGAAAATCTGATCTTTCTATGCTCAAATGAATTCTTTTTACTCTAGGGTGAATATTTATTATATTGTATTATTGGTTCAGTTGTCAAAAAGCAGCTTATTTTTCCTTACTTTCCACTTCTTCCTTACTTTCTTCTCCCATTTCCTTGATTCTACTGTATTTAATAACGAAATGAGAAAATACAGTCAATATCACATTCGAGAGGGTGGTGGCTTTGCCCACATTTCTAGCTCTAGAGTCATTTTCACCTTAACACTAAACAATAATTCTTTTTCAGCAGAAGCATTGGATAAGACAACTGTAGAAAGCATAATCCAAGACAGGATGGCCAGAGTAGAGTGAGGCCATGCCCACTGTTTCTCCATCAAAAGCACTTGATTCCCATAGTCTGCTCCATAAGTGATCTTATGCTGTCTGTCCATTGGCTCTTGTGCTCCAGCAGGATAGTGTCTTATTGATTAATTCATTGCTAGTTCTCTAATGCATATGATTCAGCTTAAGAGTCCTTTTCCTAGAAATATACCTGCTTCTGGAAGTAGTATACTCGAGGGTAGACTTTTCATTTTAGTTAGAACCTTAGCTGGAAAGTGTTAACAGCCAGCTGACAGCAAGATTAACTCAGGAACTCTGGCAGAGAGTAGTTAGATGCCACATTTGAAAAATGGGAAGAGTAGGCAAGGAAGCTAAATGAACTTACTCACTTTCCCCTCAGCCCTCTCTCTCTTTCTCTTCCCCTTTTATACATATAAATTTGGCCTTATGTTTCCTGTTTAAATCATCTTGTTCTTCTTGGACTATTATTATTATTATTATTGAACTTTTAAACTAAATTAGCATTTGTTGCACCGACAAATTTTGAAGTTCGTTTTATTTATTTTTTTATAGTTGGTTGATTCTTAACATGCTTTTGGTGAAGCTTTGGGATAGTTTATCAAACCACAAGTTCTTAATAACTTCCTAGGATAGCAGCAAATACAACTGCCTTTATAAATAAAATTTTAGTTAGAAATTCTGAAAATATATTTTAAATAGTTTTCCATTAAATATCCTTTCCCATTAAATATGGGATCGAAGACTTTCAATTTTACAGTTCACTAGTGCAGAAATAAATATTTTGCTGTGTCACTCATACCTCCCTGGGATGAGAAGACTTAAGTAGTAAAGAATTATGGACCTAGCTTAAGTTGTTATTTTATTTTATTTTTTAAAAGTTTTTTCTCCCCCAATTCACAATACAGACCAGG
>PVKC010008621.1:0-27830 GCA_004027635.1 Crocidura indochinensis
CCTCCCTCCCTCCCTCCCTCCCTCCCTCCCTCCATCCCTTTCATTTTATTTCATTTCTTTTTATTTTTGGGTCACACCTGGCAGTGCTCAGGGTTTATTCCTGACTACACTCAGGTATAATTTCTGGTGGTGCTCAGGGAATAATATGGGTACCAAGGATCAAATCAAGATTGGTCACATGCAAGGAAAATGCCCTACCAATTGTACTATCATTTCAACCCCTTACATTTTCAAAATAGTCTAATTTCCTCATGAAAACTTTTGTTATTCCAAATGCGTTTTTTCATAAAATTGGTCACAATTTAAGTATAATACCAGTACTCTAAATTTTACATAATCAACATATAAATGAAAATTTCAAAGAAATCAGAGCAAATGTATCAATATGAAGGACCAAAATGTTGCTTACTGCATGTCAAAAATATAAAATTGCAGATTTATCAGTTAAAATGTTAATGAAAATAGAAACATTATAAAGTTCGTTTTCATTTGCTTTGGGACCACAACCAGGCGATGCACAAGGCTATCTCCTGGCACTTGCTTAGGTCCTGGTTGGGCTTAAGAGACCATCTGGAGTATTCAGGGATCAATCTTGATCAGACACGTGCAAAGCAAGTGTATTATAACTCTGGCCTTGGCTTTAAAGCATATTTACATACAACTTTTATATAATTTGCAAAAGGATTCAGAAGTTTCAAGAGAATCCTAAAATTACCAAATTTATATTATCACATTTTAAATGCTGACATTTAAAATGGTATAGATGGAGCAAAAGGCCATTTAGATTAGAAATTAGTAAAAAAATAAATATTAGAATTGAAAAATTTATGTACTGTATTTTGGCTAGCTGGTTTCAATTTTTCCTCTTTTTTGGGAGGAGCACATCTGAAAGTGCTCAAAATTACTTCTCTCTCTCTCTGTGCTCAGGTTTACCACTGGTGGAGCTCAGGGATATCAGGTGCTGGTGATAGAATCTGGGTCTGTTTGCTGCATGCAAGGCAAGTACCCAACCTGTTGTATTCATGCTCCCTGTTTCCTTAAATAACCTATCTTTGAAAACCCTTTATCCCAGTAATCCAGGTAAGTACTTCCAACATCAAATATAATGCTAAAAATGAGTAGCAGAAAATTGCCACACAAATTACTTCTGATTTTTTAGTGTTTACTCCTAATTCTTTCATTCTTAAAGCATTCAGTTTTGCTTTAATTTTTATGTGCCTTAGTTTTGAATTAAATATGAATATGGATATAGGTAGTTCATGTGTATATTTTGCACAAAATCATGCTAATGAGCATAATGCTGCATCATATTATGTAACAATAAAAGCCACAAATATAGATAACTAAAAATCAAATAAGTAATTATATAAATTAGTATTTATTATTATATATTATATTATATTTATTATATTATATTATAATATTATATAAATTAGTTGCTTGCCTTGATAAAAATTGTGACTCTGCTCTGCTGACTGTTGCACATAACCATTTTGATAAAATGGATTTGCTCCTCATTTCTATGTCTATTAGTCATAAGAATACTAATCATGCCTCCAATGATGAAGGCTATTGACATGAGTAATACTAGAAAACTCTGATTTACTTCTAATAAGTGTCTGAATGCTTAATAAAATTTCTTTATAATTCATTGCTCAGTTCAAACTTCAAATTAATTTTAGCTTAATAATGAACATGTCAATAGGATAGGGGAATAGGGTAGACCTAGTTTAAAATTCAGTCTAAGATTTAAAAATATTATGAAGAGGAGCCCGAAAGATAGTATAGGAATTTAGGTACTTGTTTTTCACCTAGTCAACCTCAGTTTTATCCCTAGCACTGCATCTGATCTATGAACACAGAGATGGGAGTAAGCTCTGGGCACTGCTGGATGTGGTTTCCAAATAAATGGATAACACAAAACTTAAATGCAACTGTTATCGAAAAATTTCTCACTTCTACCAGGTCTCTAAAATGAAGGCTTAGGGAGGGATTTGCATCCTTTGCAAGGAAGGGAAAATAGACTGAGGATTTGGTTAAGGCATATTCTGATGAAAGTCAGTTCAGTTAATTCTGGCATATTCAGGTAAGTATAACTATAGTTTGCTATAGTTAGAAATAGGCCATTGAGTAGTTGAATGTACTATTACAGAGGTATGAGCAACTCTATGTATATGCATCTATAGGGATTTATTAATTTAGGGATAGTTTGCTCTAAAACAAGAAAAATTGGTAAAGTGAAGTTAAGAGTACATCAATACATAAAATGTATATTATCAATCATTTCTTATGTTTTTAGAGCTAAATGACATATTAACAATTTTGGCTTACAATTTGTCATATTTATGAATAAAAACTGTTGTTCAGGTAGATTACATACATTACTATTCATGAGGTAGTTAGTCCTTAAATAGCTCTCAGTTGAGTGGTTTCAATGAATGGTTGTCATAACACAATAAAATTACTGAAACAGAAGTCCTGGGCTTCATCAGACATTCTAATGTACAGTTTAACTAAAAAATAGTTGTTTTAAGATAATAGAAACAACTCAAGCTTCAACCCAAGAATAAATGAATGAATAAAGAAGCTGTACAAAAGACCAGAGAGACAATATAGCTGGTTGGTTCTGGCACTGTATGTAGCCGATCAGGATTGATCCCACGGCATAATATAGTTCTCTGAGTTCTTGCAAGAGTGATTCCTGAGCTCCAAAGATAGGAGCAAGCCCCGATTTTCACCAGGTGTGGGACACCACTACCCAAAAATAAAACAAGCAGTTCAAGCATAGATGCTTAGATAAAGCATCTATATACTTCATATATATGATTCATATACACAAATTAAATATAACTTGTCTATACAAAGAATGAAATCATGCAATATGTGACTATTTGATGGAACTGCAGTCTCTCATGCTGAATGATGTCTCTCTGAAGAGGGACAGACACAGAATAACTTCCACTTATATAGAATATAAAGAAATATAGTAAGGGGGCATCAGATGACCACAAGCAATGGGGCTGGAGTGTTGATCTCCAGAACTGAATTGACCTGCTGGGAGAGAAGATGAGTAGGTGGGAAGGTTCTTTGAGAGAATAGTGGAAGAAAGTGGGCATGCTGATAGTAGAATGATATGTATAAAATAATCATTAACACTATAGTTAATTATGTTGTTTAAAATTAAAAATAACATAAGAATAAATATAAACAAAACAGACGGCAACATGATAAGAAAATACTCCAGGGACCGGGCGGTGGCGCTGGAGGTAAAGGTGCCTGCCTTACCGCCCTAGCCTTGGACGGACCACGGTTCGATCCCCCGTGCCCCATATGGTCCCCCAAGCCAGGAGCAACTTCTGAGCACATCGCCAGGAGTAACCCCTGAGCGTCACTGGGTGTGGCCCAAAAACCAAAAAAAAAAAAAAAAAAAAGAAAATACTCCATAAAAGCATTTCTACCAGAAGAAAAGGTAGACATATTTTGGGATAAAGACAAAAAGAAATTCACCCCAAATGATAGCTCTCTGATATTTTAACTTGAAACTGAAATGGAATTCATAGTTTTAGGCATTGACATATTGCATATCATTCAAGCAATTCTCAGCAATGTGGGTTAATTACATTAAATTTAATGAGGGTTAATGACATTTCCTATCCACAGGAGAAAATGGAAAATTTGGCACATGTTTTATTATTAAGCATACAGAGTTGGAGATAGTGATACTCAATAAATTTATATACTTTTTTATAAGAATCACACAAGTTGATGCCCCCCTCAGCCACATCCCCAATTGTAGTATTCTGTTTCTTTATAATTATGACATGTGTTGTAACAAGGCTGTCTGACCATTAACATACCTTCAAAATTGATCTGTGGAAGAAAAGAGCCAGCAGCTGAATGAGATCATAAAGAACATAACCTTCCTTTTTTTCCACACCTATGATATTAGGTGGGAAGAAAGGTTTATCTTTTTTCACCTCCAAGTTCTTATTCCAGGGAAAGAATCCAAATTGGAAGAAATATTTGACCACAATTGCTGCCTGCACATGAATGATAAAGTAAAAATTATTCCACCTAAGAATAATCACATATAAAACAGAAATATAAACATTATTTAAAAAAGATCCATTCTAATAAATGTCTGTTAAAATAAAAAAAGATCCATTTGACAATTGCTATGAAAGTAATGTGTACATTTAAGTGGTATTAAGCCATTAATGTTCTCATAGATAGACAATAAAGCTCTCAGGCCACCAGTTGTGCCCATGACATTGCTAAAACTTATCTCTATTTTTGAGCTTTTTTTTTTTTTTTTTTTTTTTACTAATTTCTACTAATATAATCAAACATTTTTTTCCACTTCTTTTGGACCACACATGGTGATGCTTAGGGTTACTCCTGGCTATGTGCTCAGAAATTGCTCCTGGCTTGGGGGACCATATGGGACACTGGGGAATTGAACGCGGTCCACCCTAAGTTAGCATGTGCAAGGAAAAAGCCCTACTGCTTGCTCCATTCTCCAGCCATTTGAATAATTATTTAGCTCTATAATTTGATTCAGATAGGAATTAGCAGAAAGACGTTTATTTATATTTTGGGAGGGACACCAAATATGTGTGACTGAGCTAACTGATCATTCCTAAAGGGCTGTGACTGAGCTAAATAATCATTCCTGAAGGGCTTTGAGATCATTTGGGGTGCCAGATATGGAATCCATGCAACATAGATGCCTAACCATTGTACTCCTGCTACATCTTGACATTGGAGAATTTGAAATGCTAATCAGCACCGGCACTATGCTTAATGATGCAAAAACTTATTGTATCATGGTGCAGGCAACAAGTTCAAAAGTCTAGCCGCCACTCGGAGTTCAGTAATGTGGGTCAATTATTTTACCTCACTAAACTTCCTGTATTTATTGATGGTGAATGATATTTCCTTGTGAAAAATAAGGACATTTATCTGTGCTAGATCACTATTTTATTCACCTGTGTATCTGAGAGTGTTGATTTTTTTTCTTTTTCTTTTTTTTTTTTTTTTTTTTTTTTTTTTTTTTTTTTTGGTTTTTGTGTCTCACCCGGCAGTGCTCAGGGGTTACTCCTGGCTCCATGCTCAGAAATTGCTCCTGGCAGGCACGGGGGACCATATGGGGCACCGGGATTCGAACCGATGACCTTTTGCATGAAAGGCAAATGCCTTACCTCCATGCTATCTCCTGGGCCCCAATTTTTCAATGTGACATTTTTTTTGTTGTTTTTTTTTGGGGGGGCACACCTGTTTGATGTTCAGGGGTTACTCCTGGCTAAGCGTTCTTGGGGGGACCATATGGGATGCTGTGGATCGAACCGTGGTTCCTCCTTGACTAGCACTTGCAAGGCAGACACCTTACTTCTAGCGCCACCCCACAGGCCCCAACAATGTGACATTTTTAATGTGAAAACTAGGTAAAATTCTATATAATTCTAAATGGGTCAGGTTTCCCTAAAGTGACTGTTTAGATAAATTTTCAGGAAAATTTCATCCAATACCTACCTCTGTATAGATAATGGCCATCATCCAGAATCGTCTACTAGGACGAGGGACAGATAGCATGGCCCACAAAAAGATCAGAATGGGAAGCACAAGGGTGATGATGGAGGCAGAGACCATGTGGTTGAGGATAATCACAAAATAGCACACCATCTCTGAGCGGGCCACTAGAGTGTTGTACATGGCATAGAATAAGAGCAAGAACCGGGGCTGGCCAACATAGAATTTCTCAGACTCTTCAAGCTCATCGTCATGGAACATCCTATTAAAATAAACAATTTAATTATTTTAGTATCTCCAAATAAACAAGTTGCAATTGTATGACAGTTCTTGTGCCTTCCTCAGACCTAAGTCCCAGATTTATGGTGGAGACAATTATTATGTATTACTATTATGTAGCATAGAAAGAAATATGGGCACAGGTGGCTCTTGCTAGATTTTTTAGTGTCACTGGGTGACAGCAGTCCTAGTGCTTGGTCTGAACTTCTTTGTGAGTGTTGAAACCCTGAGCATGCTATCTACATGTAAGTGAACACACATTTGTATGTGAGTCATTACCTATGTGGACATACATTTCTACTGGATTCTCCCCATAATATCCATATGTAGGTGAGTATTATATATAAAATACTTCTCCATATTTAGGTGTGTACATGCTTTATGTGAGATTTCCCCAATGCTGTCAACAGGTAAGTAGGCAAGGAGTTCCCTAATGTATCCATGTCTAAGTGGACATGTGCTTCCATGGATGTTCCCCCCAGTACAATACCACAGCAGACAGCCAAGCTCTTCTTCCTATAGGCAGGACTCTTACTTGTTGAGCAGTAGTTCGCTTGCAGTCAGCTCATGAGTCAGTGGGGGCAAGATGCTGGACTCCAGTCTGTCAGAACGACTGTCATCCGGGCTGATCGCCATATGATTCTGGCCTCCACATCCATCTGGAGAGCCAAAGGACAGACGCTCAAAGCTGACAGCCTTGCTATAGGAGGGGGGAACCTCTACATCACCCTCCTCAGTAGAGTATTGAGGTAACTCCATGTCAGGGGTAAGGTCCACCTCTTCCTCTTCAGCACCCTCTTTAGACTCCTCAGGTCCCATATCCATCTCGGTTTCAAATCCCTCTTCAGTGTCTGCGATGGCCCCTGTCTCCTCATCCTGTTCAGCCTCCACCTCCTCTATGGTTTCTGTGGTTCCTTGGCGTGAGTAGAGCAGGGTGCACTGTGTGGGTTCACTGTTAGGAGAAAGGGGTAAGCACAGACCTTCCTTGAGCATCCAGTTACCTCACAATCATGACGAATTCTCAAGACACTTTCTCAACACTTCCAAACACAAAGCTGATGACTGGTGTGAAAAGTCATCTTTGATTTTCCCCAACCCCGACACTGCTTGTTCCTCCAAGAGGTCATGTTTGTTTTGCAAAGACCACACACAAAGGCTATGTAGATAGTTGAAAACCAGGACAAGTCATGGCTCACAAGTTTCTCAATCCACCTAGACACAGAAGTAGTTACAATAATATCAGAAGTTTCCACCTTGGGATCAAGTGTTGTTTGCCAAATAAAGACATTGTTAGCATACCTACCTTTATAAGTATTTATAGAAAGATAAAAGAAGTAAAAGTTTTTTCTCTAGGGGTCTGTTGATAGTGAATTAGATATATTCGACTTTCAGTTCTATGAAGTGGACCCTCCTTGGTCAAGAAAGAGATGATAGGAGCCATAACACATTAACTAACCTAGATATAATGGCAGGCTTTATCAAATATGGCACATTTCTTTAGCATTTGTTCATTGCCTTTCATTTCTTGTCTATTTCTATTAGTGGTTATTACATATGACTGAATTTTCACCTTGTTTCCCAAACAGCACTGTCATTTTGGGGGCACTTTTCTTCCTGTCCATCACTGACATGTCCCTGTGAGATCTTTCCCTGAGGATGCTCAATCTGCTCACAGGATGCACTCTTTCAACATCTTCAACTTAGTGACTTCTACAAATTTCCAGTGTAGCATTCATTTTCCATAGGGTGTTTTACCTTTCTGTTCATTCTTATTTTTTCAATTTGACATCCTGTTAGTTTCTTCTACATCCCCCTTCTCCCCTTAATACTTTATCTTTTAACTCTCATTAACAGGTTCACATAGGAAGAGCTGGAAATAAAATATAGAGTAGCCACACCAGCAAAGTTAATGGCACATCTTTTTCATCATTTATTTTAAATATAATCTAGGCCCTGAGGGAGGATATAAAAATTATCTGAAGCTGTAGGATCTGGTAGATATAGGACTGATTTGTTAGATTCTGAAATATGTATTATTCTCTAATGGCATTATGAGCAGTTAGGGTTCATAACAGTGAGATTATCAAATGTACACATTTTATTCATTTTGATTGTCATGGCTATTGGAATAGAAGTATCAGTGAATGAATGAATCTATATAGAGCATGCCCAGGCACCTTGAGACTAAATACTGAAAGAGTACCAAGATTTCTGCATGAGACCTTGATCCTTTTACATATGTTTAACAGCACAATACTCTGGGCCTAAGAGAGCACATTACATAAATAACTCTTAAAAGGTCAAGCCAAACCAGAACTTTGTAATTACTTACCTCAACTAGACTTAGACTCCAAGGAAGGAATTGAGAAGCCCAGAGAATTTTCAGACCACTGGAGCCAAACTCACATTAGATTTGAGTGAAACTCTATCCAATTATAGGCATGTTCTCTATGGATTTAGATCGGATCTGACTCTGAAGAGTTTAAGGTATCTCCAGGAGTCAATAAAGCAGATTTGCATAGCACAGTGGTTTTCAACTGTTTCACATTTACGGGCCAGCACCAATCTATGGAACAACTGTTGAAAATTACTCGGTGAAGTTTTTACAGGCCATCAGAAAATTTCTATAGACCAAAATTTCTGAGGATCACTGGTCAGGAACCAATTGTTGAAAACTCACTGCACAATATGTGGCTTCCAGAAGAGCTTTCAATTGGCCAAGGCAGTCCCTTTAATGCCAGCCTATTCTCACGCAGCACCATGTCAAAGATAGCTGCTAGCAAAAAGAAGTGAATAATTTCCAATCTGTTACTATAAATGTTCAAAACTAAAATTTCCTTGTGACCAGGTTACTTTGGGATTAGAATAAGCTCAATGTGACTGATGCTTCTAAGCACTGTTTGACCATTGAAGAGTGTATCAAAGAACTTCAGGATTATATGTAGTTCATTTGTTTTCTAAATGTTTTCTATGGCAGGGTTTAATGTGAACATTCAAACTCAAAGTATTTTTTCAAAAAAAACAAACCATTATGATATATAGATGAAATGTTCTACAATACTGTATTATTCCTTAAAATTGGCAAAAAGTATTCTGAATTTTATGTCAGCTATGTACATAAATGCAAACAGGTATATTTAGTTTTAACTCAAAATTATTCTACATTATTCTACATGTGGCAGACTTGGGCTTTTTCCTTCTGTAGGTCTGTATTGATAAAATTATTTTAATCTTCTCCATTTCCTGCCACATTTTCTCCCCTGAGGACAGCCTACAGGAGCTCTCAAGCAAGCACAAAACACGCTTATCCCTTTTCGCAAAGGGAAAGTGTGCAATACTTACAAAACAGAGGGCAGTGTTAATAATAAGAAATTTAAAAATAAAATCCTAACAGACAAAAACTCAACAACAGTTAGTTGAAGAGAATGCTGTCCGGAGAAAGACATTTCTGTTCCAGTACGGCATGATTGTGCTTTTGTTAGTCATGCAAATTCTTAAAACAAAAACGGTTAAAAACAAAAAAGAACACATTGGATGACTTATATTTGCAATGACACAAAGGAAAAAAGTGATAGAATTACAGAACAAAGCATGCACAAGTGTAAGCACCTTGATGCTAAACTGCCACTGTCAGCTGATGAGGAGGACATATCCATGCTGAACATTTTACGGAGCCTAGGACGTGCACGCTCACTTGTTTTAGGAACAATTTCTGGTCCATCTAAGTCATCAAGGGTAGACTGCCTTGAGAACAGCAGCGTGGTTGCTTCAGTGTAGCAGCTAGCAGCGCAAACAGTTACAGAGACACAGTGTTAAAACACCAGTGGAACATCAGTTTACACATGGATCAAATGACCAACACACACTGCCATGCAGCAAACCACACGCAACACTGACACCACAGACAACACAACCACCGTAGCAGGCTCAAGGACAGGAAAGAACCTGTTTGGCAGGACAATAATATACCTGTGTTTTGAAAATATTATGTAATATAATATATTGTGTTAAGCTAGGAAGTGTTACTTTTTATAGGTGGGACATATGGAATAGTCCCAACATTTCCATTTTAAAGAGCAGAGTTGATATAGCTTTATTTTTTGTTTGTTTGTTTGTTTTTGGGCCACACCCAGTGACGCTCAGGGGTTACTCCTGGCTATGCGCTCAGAAGTCGCTCCTGGCAGGCACGGGGGACCATATGGGAACCGGGGATCGAACCGTGGTCTGTCCTAGGTTAGCGCAGGCAAGGCAGCAGGCACCTTACCTCCAGCGCCACCGCCCGGCTCCCACTTTATTTTTTTTTAATCAAAGAAAATATGCTTTCTTTCGAGCTCCCTGAGTTTCTTTCTTTTTTTTTTTTTTTTTTTTTTTTTTTTGGCCACACTGGTTTTACGCTTAGGAGTTACTCCTGGCTATGCGCTCAGAAATCCCCCTGGCTTGGGAGGATCATATGGGACGCCTAGGCTAGCGCTTGCAAGGCAGATGCCTTACCTCTAGCGCCAACTCTCTGGTCCCTTCCTCAGTTTCTTGAGAGAATTTTACAACCAAATTTCTCCAATACAAATAGTTTGCTGCTGTCAAATAAATATAACAATTTTGATCTTTTTCCTTTTTCTTCAATATGGGAGACAGAAACTCAGGAATGACCATAATAGATTGAATTTGCCACCCATTTTTGAAGCTATATTCAGTTAAGCCAAACCAGATGCCTCACATATAGAAGAGATGCTGGTTTGATATGCAAATGGATATAAACCAACATAAAAAAAGAAAAATAATAAAATGGTATATGGTGAAAAAAATCAACAATAGCAAGGTCATTTTGTCTGTTAACTTTCCAATTGGTTTAATGATTTTTTTCCACTTTTGGAATCAGATATAGATCTTGAAGAATATCTTTAGGGTGAGAAGTAATTGGCTTAAATATTCATTTCTTGTTACCTAATGGAACAACTGAAGCAAAAAGGCAGGCTTATCAGCACTGGATGTATTTGGGTGATGCTATTGAAGAAGCAGATTTTGGCAAGGGCATGACTCTAGATAGGCATAAAGCCTAACCCCCAAGAAACTATAGGCTACCGGAATATTTATCTTTCAATTTGAAAGCTAATGAGCTGATTGCTTTTGGGGAACAGGTGTTTATGAGGCAGGATATCTGATTTCCCAGATGAACATAATTTTCAAGTGACCAGACTAGGAAGCCTTCTGTGTGCTGGCAACATCTTCCTGGTGATGAATGAAAAACACTCACTCATGAAACCTGGTAAAGAACTTTTTAAGTGCTAAGAGCTTTAGCTAATATCATGAGCACTCCAGTGGAGCCATTCTGTACATGTCAGTTATGTAAATTAAAACAGGGACTAGGAAGTACAGATGACCAATAAAATGGTCACACATAAGGACAGAGACAGAGGTTCCTTTCAACGTCATCATAACATCGACAAAATATAAAGCTGATGTCAAGATAAACTACAAATGTCCTGGGCAAGCACAGGGAGAAGCAGATTTCTGTCTCCATTTAAACAAGAGCAACTACTGAGTTTGGAAATAGTCAAGTCTCATCTTCAGGTCCCTTTTTATCACTTCTGAGATGAGGAAACTGGGCCTTTGACTTTCATTTCAAAATTTTTATAGTTGTGATCTCAGGGCCTTCTAGGTATTTGCAGGCAGAAAACTACTGTGTGTCTACTAAGTTTTATTAGCTTGTTCATTTTTTTTGGTAGATGTTACTGCTATATAAACCCACTTTCACAACTGACAAAAACTCTCCAATTGGTTCACTTGTACTGTGATCAGGTGGTCTTCCAGCAAGGTAATGATTAAAAGTGAAAGAGTAGAGGAAAGAGAGTTTCCTTCCTTCCTTCCTTCCTTCCTTCCTTCCTTCCTTCCTTCCTTCCTTCCTTCCTTCCTTCCTTCCTTCCTTCCTTCACCATATGGAGTACCTGGTATGACATGGGTCTGACGCATGTAAGGCAAGTGCTCTGCCCATTGTACTATCTCCCTAGTCCAGGGAGGAGCTTTATAATAACAAATCCAGGAAACAATTTAATCTCAGTTAGTTTATAGAATGGTTGATGTATCATCTGAATTCATAGAATAACCATTTAAGTTATTAAGTGCAATCAGAATTTAATTTTGTATCAGGATTTTAAGAAAATCTTGCTATTCAATAGGTTAAAGAGAATACAAATTGACTTGGCATCTGATCTTACTTATTGTGTTTCCAAGGTTAAAGAGAGGTATCATTTTTATCCAGAGTACATGGCACATGGAATGGCTTAACCAGCCTGGGTTTCTTAGGGGATGGCACTGACCTTGCTTATGCAGGTAGACTAGAAAAAAACCTCCAGCCTCAGAATTCTTTCCAGGGAAGAGTGTTATCTTTTTAGAAATCACCATCTATCTGCATACACTAACATGGACAAATTATAGCTTAGAAACTTGAAAGTTTTCTAAAACAAAGAAACAAGAAATACTTTTTAATTAAGAAAGCTGAAAATTGATAGCAGCAGGCTGGAGGTGGGACTAGAGTGAGACTGGGGACATTGGTGGAAGGAAAGTTACATCATAATTATACACATTTCTCAGTTGTTATGGAATTTAACGCTATCAATACAAAAATACACAAGCTTATTTTATGTAAATTTTATTTCCACTTCTTTTCTAATATCCTCTTTAGTTATTTTTGATACAGAATGCTATTTTGGGTCAATTACTCTCAAGGCAGACTCATACTTAATATTTATTAATATAGAAAATCATTACTGGTGAGGCTGGAGTGGTGGCACAGTGTGCAAGTGACTTGCACATGAGTGACCCAGGAAGAACACGAGTTTGATCCCTAGTATCCCATATGGTTCTCCGAGCAAGGAGCAAATTTTGAGCACAAAGCCAGGATTAACCCCTGAGTGCTGCCAGGTGTGGCCAAACAACAACAACAACAACAACAACAACAACAACAACAAAGAAAATCACTATTAGTGCCTATGAAATCTAAAAAATTTCTTAAAAAATTTAATATTTATATATTTTTATTCTTTGGAAAACTATATTTAGTGTTACAAAACTTCAAAAATGGTTTATTAAAAAGTATTAGTGTGTGGGCCCGGGAGATAGCATGGAGGTAAGGCGTTTGTCTTTCATGCAAAAGGTCATCGGTTTGAATCCCGGTGCCCCATATGGTCCCCCGTGCCTGCCAGGAGCAATTTCTGAGCATGGAACCAGGAGTAACCCCTGAGCACTGCTGGGTGTGACCCCCCCAAAAAAAGAAACAAAAAAAAAGTATTAGTGTCACTGAACATTACTGAATGTCTCAAACTTAGATAATAAAAGAAAATATCTGTATTATGAAATAAAGTGACTGAGTAGTAAAAAGTAATAGAATAATAATATAATTTAGTTATTTATAATAATAAATCACATATGGTATTTTTAAAAGAGTAGAAGTAAATGAGCAATAACAAAATTACATACATGCATGTATATAATTGTATTCCTGACTAGATGACAGAAAACAGATTAAATATGAATGCAAATTTCAGTTAACAAAAGATGTCTGAAATTTTATTTTGGAATTCAGATCATGGGAAGAAAATCTGCATTAAACCCAGTCTATATGTAATATATGGCCAAAGTTGAGAGCAGTGGATAGTAGTACATGATATTCAAAAATTAAAAACAAAGAAGGAGGAATAAAGAACAAGAGATAAAGAAATAATGAATGAAAGGATTATGTGAAATATTTCAGAGTATCAGCATTTTTCTTTTTCTACCATTCATTCTTTTATAATCTATATGCAGATAGATTATGTATCTGATAGCCTTTGGACCCCCTAGTTTACTTTTTGGCCCTGTAATCAGAAGACATCATTAGTCTGCGTCTTGCATAATCTCTACTTTCTGCCTCTCAGTTTCTTTGTTAATAGACATCATCATGAGTACACGATACTCAGGCAGTTATGAAATCTTTATTATATGAACAGGTACCTTAAAATAATTTGGAATATGTAAGAATCAGTGTAGAACGGAGTTAATAGATTTTCAGTGCTAACATGACAAAGAATTAAAGAGAAAACAATCAGGGTGAAATAATTGAGATATGAATTAGAGAAATAACTGTAGAAACAAGAACAAATTGAAGGTCAACACAATAGGACAGTTATTACTTCTAATAGAACAGTTATTATGGTTTGCTAAATATAAAAATAAAATGTTAACAACAGTGATTATCTCACTGGAGTCTGTTAAAGATCCTTTACAAAGTGCTGACTGGCACGCTTGCAGGAAGACTCATAAAAAGGCACGGTCAGCACCTGTGAACCAAAGACAATTCTACTAAAGTTCCTTTTTGAAATCTGGATATTACCAGAGGTCAATGACTGACAAATGTGCAGATGCTTGTGTAAAAAGAGGATAATAAATAGATTGTTGTTTGCCAAATCCATGGCTTTAATAATCTACATTCTTCTAGGGATTAAAACATCACAATTTGCAAATAAATGTTCTGAGCTTGAGATTCTTCAGAGCTTGCATCTTGCTTCTTTAGTTTATAAAAATATCTACAATAGTTTTGCAGTTTGTGGAAACAAATGTGCCTTTCTTTAGAAATTTGGAGCAATGGTTAGTTACAAATGAAAATAAAATACAATGTCTTATACTATCCCTTAAACAATTTTAAAAGGATAGTACTTATTTGGAAGAGAGGGAGGGGAGAACAATTTTTTTTTTTTTGGTTTTTGGGCCACACCCAGCGGTGCTCAGAGGTTACTCTGGCTCTGCACTCAGAAGTTAGTCCTGGCAGGTTCAGGGGACCATATGGGATGTCAGGAATCAAATGCAGATCTGTTCCAGGTCAGCTGCGTGCAAAGCAAACGCCCTACTGCTTTGCTATTGCTCTGGTCTCAGAAGGAAATATTTCTATGTGGAGTTTTTATATTTATAAAATTCATATTAAATCAAAAGACATATTTTTAAAAATAGCATGATTTTAGTATACATTCCATTAAAATTTTATTTTTATTAATATGGATATGTGATAAATATCTTTTAATCTAATTAAACCACGATCAGGATCAGCAGAGACAGCTGGGGCAGCAGGAAAGTAGGTACATTTGGAAATGCTCTAATATAGCACTTCAGTAATACTAAAAATAGCTTTCCCAGGCAAACATTTTTTTATCTTGCTCAGATAGTAATTTCAACTGAGATTTATGTATTTTGGGGTTGCTAGTTGTAACAAACCCTCAGTTCCCTTCCTTAGTTTGTCTTGGAACATTTGACCTATTTGGAAAAACAAATCATCTATCAGTCCGCTAGGTCTTTGCTCAGGGAATAGAGTGTAACTGAGAGTGAACTGGAAGCTTCCAAGATGATGTGCACAATCACTTTCTGCTCTCCATACCAGATCGGGTTTCCTAGTCCAGGTTGAAATCATTGAGAAATGATACTTATTCTTAGGGGCTCTTTCTCAGAATCAGTCCAACACCTGGACAGGGAACACAGGCTATTTAACTTGGTTACTAAAAGCAATCCAAGTATGTTTTAGTGATAGTTTTTTTTTTTACCATTGAAGATGGATATAAGGTGCTCAGCACAGCAAAGTCACCCTAGCCAAGTAGTTTCTCCACTAAAAATTACTTGTGCTTAATTGAAAAGCTACCTCTAAATAGTTGACAGCAGCTACCAAGAAGAGAGTGATGAGAGGGTTTTCTAAGACAGATCATCTGAAAGAAAGATCAATTCTCTAAGTTAGCATGGATGGTAGAAAGAGACAATGGGAGTTAGTTAACTTTCAGATGATTTATTTGGGTTGACTTGGAGACTTCCTAGCTGTGTGCATTCTGTAAGTTACCTATTCCATAAATAAACTTTGTCTTCTGTAAAATGTAGCTAAGAGTAGGCATCTAATAGGGCTTTAGAAAATAAAGACTAATCCATGTTTAACACTAATTGCTAATCCATGTATAACACTAATTGTAGAATGCAATTACATTCTACATCATGAAATGTTTGTGACCACACACTTAGGGAAGATGGAAGTTGAAAGAACTTCACAAATTTTCATTATGTTTCACAAAATAATGATTTGGAAAGGAAAAGATACCAACTGTCAGTAGATTAGTCTAATACAGGAGATAAGTTTGCAGAGTAAGTAAATATGTTTCCTTATAATACTGTGCAGCATTACAGGAGAAAAAAAGAAAGCATTAACTATGCTGTTCTAAAGACAAAACTATTCTGCAATTCACAAAAGCAGCTCTTACTTGCCTTCTGGATCTCTAGCCTGTGGCCAGGCTGAAGAATCATAAAGGTAAGCCTTACAGCTTACCTTCTATTTAGAGCTGATTTGATACAAGCACTAGTCATATTCCTTTTGCTTTGTTGTACACGCAGAGATAGCCTGAAGAAGCTGGGCAATCATTTATGCAGAGTTTGTTAGCTTTCAACTCATACATTCATTTCTCAGAGCTTTGAAACCCAACTCTTTAACCTTTGTTTAAAACAAAATAATTGTTTAGAAGGTGAAATACCTGGAGATACTGTCATGTGAGTCTAAGCTATTCATCCTGTGGGCTGCCTGGGCACCCGAGGAGGTGCCAGGATGGTCATCAATTGTGTCTAGTCCCGACTCTCTTGAAAGATTCATGATGTGGTTTTGATAGTACATGTGGATACTCTCTCGAGTTGGCACATTACCCTGCAGATAGGAAAACACAGTGACAGTTCTTATAGTAAAACTTGTCTCTGCAGCTGCCCAGAATTTCTCAAAATCCATAGGAATTCTTAGCCATCACACATACCTTAAATAAGGACAAGGACAGTACTAGCCAGGCTGGCAAATGACATCAAAGCTTTGAATTAATGATTCAAATAGAACTAAACGATATTAAACTATCTTTTTAGATAGTTTTATAAGTCACATTCATTTTTCCAGATTCAAACTATTGTTTTCAAATATAATCTGGGCCTAGATATGGCTCAAGAAAATGTCTTATTTGTGAGGCCTTGGGTTAAATCCTTTTTCTGCCATACTGACAATGAAAATTAGGACCTAAACACCAAATGAGATGATACATATAATGTACATTATATATATGCGATCACACACATACACACATATATAAATATATACATACATATATGCCTCCTCTGGAGAAGGATATTCTCTCTACTCCCAGATACTTAATTTACAGTATGGGTGACAGTGGTTCAGTGCTTGGGTTCAGTGACACAGTATTGCTCAGACCAGACACTTCTGTGTGATTGAAGTCATCTCAGCAGTGCTGGCAATTTTGGGGAGTGACCTGCACCTCGACAGCCCTTTGAGCATCCCAACTATATATTGTGTTACTCTAGACAAATTATAAAATTATTCAGATCAAATTTCCCAAAATAAACATTATTGTCCATGGGTAAAAGACAAACTATGCACTTTCATCTCTGGTGATGGAGAAAAGAGAATGAATAACTATATATTATTCCAGTGTATATGCACTTTCTTTGTTTCTCTCAGTCTCTATCTCTTTCAGGAGAAAAATTTAATATAATGAAAAGCCAAGGGAGTTATTCCAAAATTGTCAGGAAAAAAAGATTTGTCTTATTATTTTATTAGTTGGAGTTGTTTCTACATATTTACTTAAATTATGCATAAAGTAGGAAGAGTGAAACAAGTAAGACAAGTGTTACCTTTTTAATTTCTCTGGTCAGCATACATCTTTCAATTCTCAGGACTGTTGAGATATCAATGTGTTCCCTTGAAATGGAGTTAAGCCAGGTTGTGAAACTATCCACGGTGGCCAGAAACAAGACCCAGGTAAACTTCAAAATATTAAATATCCTCTTGATGATATTATCTAGGAGAAAGACAATACCTGATTTCAAAGGGACAAAATAACGTGAGCCATTTTGTTGTCATTTGTCACAATAAAATTTTACCAAAGCCGTAGCTGACTTCTGCCCTGTGTACCTACCATACTGAGGGGTGCAGACTGCTCAATAGAACGCCTGCCTCAAATACAGGCAAGGGGTGGGGCAGGAGGGAGTTGGGGGCATTGGTGGTAGGAAATGGCAATGATGAAGGGGGTTGTTCCTTTTTATAACTAAAACCCAACTACAAATATGTTTGTAATCATGGTGTTTAAATAAAGTTATTAAAATTTAAAAAAGGGCATATGCAACAGGAAGTTATTGTAGATCTGCAATGGCAACATCACAACCAAATTAAGCAGATCTTTAAAATGTTATTTGACTTTTGAGTCTAGTGAGTATCTATTCATGTGTGTGTGTTTATGTGTGTGTGTGTGTGTGTGTGTTTGTGAAGTCTTTGGCTTTTACTTCTAAGCTTCAAGACCACTAATCTTTTGTAATTAGGTGGCCATTTGCTCTCCTTAACTCCCTTACCCCCCAGCACCCCACTCAGTTGTGCTCAGGGCTTACTCTTCACTCTACACTCAGAACTCACTCCTGGTGGGTTTGGGGGACCATATGGGGCATCAGAAATTGAATCCAGGCTGGCTACCTGCAAGGCAAATGCTCTACCCACTATATTCTCTATACAGTTCCTTTCCATGTCCTTTTAAACACATGCATGGATAAGATTTTGACCTAGTAATGAAACAAAGAGTAGGGACCCAGGAGGAAGATATTGTTTTATTTCTCCCTCCCCAATTCACTGAATTTCACCATGAATGGGGTAGTCTTTGACAGATTTCAGGTGGGCCAGGCAGAAATCAACAGGAGCTAACTACTCCCATTAACTGAAGACCCCAGAATTTTGATTTGCCAGCTACTATCTGGTGAAGAGACTGGTCATCTGAAAAAGCAGATGGGGAATGATTTATTGAGAGGCATCCCAGAAAAAAAAGACTCTGGTCATACCTCAGGTCCTGGAGGAACCAGTTGGTGAGAAAGATGCAGAGATTTGAAGTGATGTCTGACATTAATTTTGGGTTTAGACTACACCTTCCTGTACCCATACCCTACTCCTTTGTAAAATTGTGCCCACCTTACATAAAGTACTTAGGAAGAGTGGAGAACACCAAGTATGGGTCAAACAAAACCTCGAGGGAGGAAACTAACTGAAGGAAGGGAAGAGCATTTCTGAGCAATAAGACCTGAGACAAGATCTCCCTCTTCCCTCTATTACCCCTACTTTGGCTTCCTTCTTTAACCAAGTCTGCTACTCCTGCAGCTATTTGGTAAGAAACTCTCATACTTGTGTCTATGTCAGAGGAAAGTTTGTCTCCTGGAAGTGAGAAGACTTGGGGTGCATCTATGAAGAAACATTAGCCATGTCTTATATATTTTTTAAGAACTTGCTTTTTATCATATCCACTATTATTCTTTTAGGGGTGGTGAAGAGAATCCTGAAGAGAATATGCCCATCAAGATGGCAGGCAGGGGAGGAGTTGGGGAGGGGAGAGCTGTAAACATTGCTGGAGGGAAGCTGACACTGGCAGTGGGATCTATATTGAAATATTATATGCCTAAAACTCAACTAAAAATGTAAATCACTGTTTTTAATTAAAGAAAATTATTTTAAATTTAAATATTAGCACTATAATCATTTACAATGTTGTTGCAGTAATAATGATCAAGGCCTACATAATGTTGAATCAAATGATCTGGAAATGGCGGCTGTATTTACAGTCTCATTTTGTGCCAGCAGATGGCGTTCTTGGAAGTAGTTGTGTTGAGTACATAAGCCTAAACTATGTTTTGGTTGCTAATGTAAATTGACTTTCCAACTTAAAAGATTTAACTCTCCCCTCCTCCACCAACTCCCACACCCCAAAACCACCACAAATAGCCAAAATAGAAAACAAACTAAAATGTGGTGTTTATGGAACTAGAAACACTTGAATTCATTTCAAAAGTTTTTAGTTTTGCTCCCATGCTTTTTCCTCACTCAACGGCCTCCCAGGAATGGAGACATTTTCTTCTAAGACAAATACTGGGAGAAACCCAAATGATACTGTAATATGGATTTGGATGACATGTCCCTGGCTCTGTCACTTCATAGCTGGAGTCTTGTGAAAACTCCCAGGGATTTAATTTTCCTCTCATAAAACCAGGAGGTTGGCTGAATTCTAGAAGACTTCTCTTTTCTTCAATTCCATTTCCCTTTTATTTAACTCCCTTTTCCTTATATTCTTTAAAAATTTGTTGCCAATAATTTTTGTGCCTGTATTCAAATGACTGGCATAAAACATTTAGATTTGGCTCCCCAAAATCTCCTTTCATAGGTTTTATAGAGAGAAATTCATATGGAGAGAAAGAATTTACTTTATAAATCCCTGGATTTAGGAGTCACTTTGTAATTGCACCAGAGATGAGCTTTCAAGTACATCATATTATTAGTCACAGACCAGGCACTGAATTTGGTTAAAATTTTTTAGGCAACTTTCCGTTACATAATATTTGGAAAATAGTATTTCCAAATTTCTCCCAGTTATACGGTCTTTCATTTCATTACCTGGCCCATCGGACTTCTTTTTGATTGGTTCCTCCACTCGCTCTTCCCATTCCACAGGACCTGTCCAGTGTGTTCAATAAACACGAGTTAGTTCCTTTTAGAAAAAAGCAGATGTCAACACTACTTTTCTAGATTAAAAGGAATTTCATAATTAATTCTAGGATATTTTGCTCATTTTAAGAGTTCTTGGGGAAAAGTCATAGGAATCCATAGTTTTCAGATTCTTTACTCCAGGATAAGAATCAGGAAAACTGAGTACACATAAACCACAACCGTCTGGTCCAATTTTGGTGACTGTCTATCGTTGGATGACTCATAAGATAAAAATTTTTTAATAGTTAAAAAGCCCCCAAATAGTATTTTGTCTACATAAAAATTTTAGAAAACCCACCCTTTAAATGTTCTATTCATTTGTGTTCATACTCTATTTTCCCTTTAGAATGGCAGAGCTGAGTTGTACTTGAGACTCATAGCTCCAGAAACTCATAATATTTATGGTTTGAACCTTCATAAAAAAGGTCTGCCAATTCCTGACACAAACTATAAAATTTTAATATTGAGATTCTTGGGGTAATGATACAAGTTTTAGTGGGTCAGTCTCTAAAACATTATAAGGTTTCACCTTATTTCCTATAATATCTTTCTTTAGGTTAAGGCTGAAAGATTAGTAAATAAAAATTTAGGACATTGAGACAAATTTGAATTTAAGATGAACAAGTAGTTTTTTTAGAAGACTTGTGTAATATGTCCAAATTGTATTTAAACTAAAAAAACTATACTTTCTTGATATAAAAAATTCAAATTCAAATTAGAGTTCTTGTCTTTGAGTTGGTTATCACCCCTAAGATTACTCAGAGTCTAAGTACAAATTTATATTTCACTATGCTATTGTCTACTAGACAGTTTCATATCATGTCTCAATTAAGTTGACTTGCTCTAGATCTTTCACACACAATCTCATTTTCTAGAGAATAATTTTATATTCAAATACTATCTACTCTCTTCTTGAAGTGATTCATTCCTACACATTCTTGATCATCAGTTCTTTTTCTCTGTCTCCGGATCAACATGGTTTCAACTTATTTTATAAATAAGACTTTACAGTTTCTATGTCATTAGGAACTTTCATATTGTGTTCCATGTCGGTTAAGATAGAAAGGTCTAGATTTAGGATGCTTGGTATGAAAACTAGACTCATCACTTACTGAATGGTAGCATGATTTTAGGCAAATATCTTACCTCTCTAAGACCTCACTTCCTCATCCCTCAAACTCTGTGAATATCAAATAAGTCACAGTATAAAAGCACTTATACGTACTTGGCACTTGGGAAGTGTCTATTTTGCCTGCTCCCCTAGTTTGAAAATAAGTGTAACCTGTTATAGCTTTGTAACAAGACAACAGTGAATAAATTATATATTGGCTGCAACAACTCAATATTTTTAAGTTAATACTCTCTTTAGAAGAAAAATGGCAGTGTGTCTTTATATAAAATAATTCAATGGCACAGTGGTATGGTGGATTTGTTGGTCATTGGATCCTTCTGTTATTACAAAATGACAGGGGATCCTTTGGTCATTACAAAATGACCAAAGTGACTAAAGAACACACACTATTAGCATGGCTCAAATAAATTTGGAAAAATATCTAAGAATGCCAAAACAATTTTTAAAGAGTGCCTGTTGAAGCGATTTTATAGCAATAAATATTAAAACTAACTTTAAAGTTACTGAATGCAGAAATATATGACTTTGGCTCAGATGTGGTAGGATAATAGAATACTGACTTTAGAAACACAGCCAAGAACAATAGGAGCTTAATGCTTACAAAAGAAACATTTAAAATTATTGAATAAAAATACTTTAATAAATATATATAGTATATTTTATACATTTAAAAGTAAATTAGATTTCTAGTTTGAAGAATAAAAATTAATTGTAAATAAAACTGAAAATAAAAAAAACATTTTCATAGTACTTGGGCAGGGAAATATTTTTAAGCAAGAGGAAAACCTAGACACTGTATAATAAACCCAGACACTAGATCTATCTGAAACTATTAAAATTCTTTAGGTACAAATATATAAGTTAAATCTGAATGCAAGCATTTTATTGAGAAATTATATTTGGTACACCTGAAAAAATTATTCCTAAAATAAAAATATTATCCAATTTCTAAGAAAAGGCAGTCCAATAAACCCAATGGAAAATCCTGAGAAGCAAGAAAAATTTAAAATGCTAGAATTGGAAAAAAATCAGTAAGAAATTATAAAATAAAAAATATATTCAATAAGAAAATTTAAATAAAATAAATTCTATCTGTCTTTCCTGACAAAGCCAAACAATTATGAGAAAATATGTAGAATAAGGATATAGAGAAATGATACAAGTCCTATACTTGCACCAAGGAATACATTTTCTAAAGTATTGAGAAAAACGATAGGGTAACAAAAGGCAGCATATTTTCTCCTGAAAATCTTTTGATGATCTAATCTCTGGAAAGTATGTATGTATCTATGTTCCTTAAAAACACATACACACATATGAAGTTTAGTATGAGGCTATCTGATAGTGCTGTTCATTATATGCGGCAACAATTGGAAACACATTTTACTGATTTTAAGATGCCATAATTGAATGAATTAAGCATAGCATATCATAAATATTATATAGCTATTAAAAAGGAGTGGTAAGGATCTATGAGTCATTTGAGAAATGTTCACAACACATTTCTAATATATATAAAAGAATAACTTGTATTAAATGAATTCATTGTTAGAAGAAAATTATAAAATATCTGTACCAGTGAGGATGGTACTGGAAATAATTTGTGTTTTCTGTGATGTGGTGACAAAGGAACTCTCATTCATTGCTGGTGGAAATGTTGTCTGGTTCCATTTCTATAAAAAACAGTATGGGGGTCGGAGTGATAGCTTAGTGGTGGGGCGTTTGCCTTGCACAAGGCTGACCCAGGACGGATCAATTTGATCCCCAGAGTCCCATAAGGTCCCCAAGCCAGCAGCAACTTCTGAGTGCATAGCCAGGAGTAACCCCTGAGCATCACTGGGTGAAGCCCCAAAAAACCAAAACCAAACAAACAAACAAAAAAAGTAAACTAAGAATGAATTTGCCATATGATCCAGCAATCCTATTTTTGGGTATCTATCCCCAGGACTAATCCAAAAGGATATATGCACATCACTACTCATTGCTGCTCTCAGTATAATAGCTAATTATTAATCAACCTAGATGTCCAACAACAAATGAGTGTTTCATGAAGATGTGGTATATATAAACAATGTAATATTACGTAAGTGTAAGGAATGATACAAACATGCAATTTGCTGAAACGTGAATGGAACTGGAAGATATTATGTTAAATGAAGTTATCCAGAAGAAGGATAAATAAAGAATGATATCACTTATATGTGGCAATTAAGAATAACTGATGAAGAAATGAGGTTTAAAGGCTTGGAATCTTGGGGGATAGGTTTATGGAGCAAATTCTTCATTTACTTCTTCACAGTTGTCTTTTTACATTTTTTGTTATTTCTTTATTGCTTACTTTATGTTTGGTGCCAAACCAATGTCCTCATCTATGTGAAGCATATGCTTTCCTATCAAGCTATTATTCTCAATTTTGCCTTTTAAACTAATAAAGTGAAATACGTTAATGGTAATAGAAAGTAGGAAGGGAAGAATGATCAAAAAGCAATGTTTTTTTTCTCATTTAAATTCTGTATCACTTTTGTTTTCTTTTAGTTTCAAAATATATTTTTAATTTTAAAAGCAAAGTATATGTAGTTCTTTGGAAGAACTAAGTAACAACAGATTGGTTAAACTTTCTCTTGATCATATTGAGTTCATTTCAAACTTCTACAACTCCCCAGAAGGACTATTATAAATTTGCTCAATATCCTTCTTTCTCTTTCTCTTGCATTGTGTACCATGGATGCACTTATTAGACATGTAAAATATTTCCTTGAGGTACTTTGAATTTCTGTTTCATAAATGGTTTCAGAACACCATTTTGTGAGAGGAGTGTTCTTACTGTCAGTTCAAAGTGATTGATTTTTTTTAGAAATTATTAAATAGTACTACAACATTTATTGGTAACATTATCTGACTTTCCTTCTGATATCTCTAGATATCAGCTTTTATGCACACGTCCAAATACTGCTTGAGATTGATTTGTGGTTTCGCCATCCACCATATGTATGAGCACTTTTCTACAACTAGCAACAAATGGTGATCTGATCAAAGTCTTAAATCCTTGCCAAGTTGCCAAGTTTAAAGACAAATGGAGGCAGGAGAGATATTACAAAGACTAGGGTGCTTATCTTCTGCAGGGCTACATGGATTTTTTTCTTATATTACACGGTCTCTGAATTTTGCCAGTCCTTATTCCTGAGCACAGAGTAGGGAGTAAATGATGAACAACACTGGTTGAGGCTCGCAGACCTAAACCCAAACCTTTCCCAAACAAAAGCCAATATATCTTATGCCAAAAAACTGAGTTTATTTTTCTTGTATTACAAGTGAAGTTGAGCATATTTTGGTTGTTTTCTGATCTGTAAAATCTTTTTTGTATCTGTTCATTAATTTTGTTTCAATTTTTATTTAACAATTTTAGAAATTTTTGATCTATTTAGTTATACATCTATTTATACATTAATCTTTACATACATACAGATATATTTAGTGTATAACTGTATATAAAATGCATGATTATATCCTCCAAATGCCATGCTGTCATGTTGATTTCTTTGTTTTATTTTGTTTTGTTTTGGGGTCACACTTGATTGTGCTCAGGGATGATTCCTGAGGTTCAAGGACCTTGCTATGTTTTGCTATAGTTTGTAGTATTTATTTCTTGCCTTAAGAATACTTAAGAAAGTATACTTAAGAAAGTATTCATATTGTATGGTTCCAAATATATCATTATACTATTAAGTCTGACACTAGTAGTAACATATCATTTTCAGCTACCAAGTACCATTTAAGTGTGCTTTTCCTTTATTGCCCAACCTACCACAGGTTTATTTGTGGTAAAATATGGCATTTTCTCAGGACTTGTGCGTGGGGGACCATATATGAAGCCAGAAATTAAATCTGGATAAGATGCATGCAAGGCAAGCTCAAATGCTATACTCTCTCAGGCCTTTAATTTATCCCTTTAATGTTTTTTCCTAAGTAAAGCTTTTCACTTAAAGATCACTTAATGATCCAGATCTTGTATTGTTTGTCCCAAATAATATTTATCTAAAATTAACTTTTTTCTTTAAGTTTCCTTATATTTTATATTGCATAACTGTATTTTCACTTAAATTCATTTAGTTTTCTTATATTCTATAAGTGTGTCTTAAGTTTATGTCTGAAGTATTTAGAATGTAAGGTCAATTGTTGCAGACTTCCCTCTCCTTTGCAATTTTTTTTTGTTTTTGGGTCACATCCGGAAGCAGTCGGGGGCTACTCTTGGCTCTGTGCTCAGAAATCGCTCCTGGCAGACTTGGGGGACCAAGCCGGAATTTGAACCACCGTCCTGCATGCAAGGCAAATGTCCTACCTCCACGCTATCTCTCTGACCCCACCTTTGCAATTCTTTTTTAGCAGCCTCTGGGATGATGGAAACAGGATGCTCTGAGAATCTCCTGAATTCATCCACCACTCACCCTCCCCAGATGCTTTTCTTCTTTTCTGTTCTCTTGCAGTTCTTTTTTTCTCCTTGCGCCTCTGTCGGAGTGCTGTTTTAGGATCTGTGATCCAGGCTTGGTAAACAAACTGAAGGAGATAGCTTAATTATTTTCTTATTTTTTAATAATCTGAACTAAAAAGAAAAGGGGCCAACAGGAAACACTCTGATTTTATTTGTTATCACAACACAAATCTAAGACCTCTTCCCATGACCCTCAATATTCTGAGCTCACCTATGCTTTTTTTAATACTCATATAATAAAAAAAGGGAAACAAGTGTTTGAAGAATTGTATTTGACTTGGAATTATAGACAATAATAGGATACTCTGCGTGTTAAAACCACCATCTTACTCAAGTCTCCACATACTTCTATTACTATAATCATTTATTCTCTTGCACTGCACACAAAAAATTATTCTGGAAGCTTATTAAGTTAATTAAGAGTAAATTTCTCTCACTCCTCAGAAATACACTTGAAGTTAAAATACCACAATATTTTGATTAATTTAGTTTGGCAGAATAGTTTTGTACATTTCATATTCTCTCATCTGATTAATAGCTATTACCAGAAACTTGAGAAAGGGCTTATAGATAAATTAGCATTTTAAGAGAAAACTTCATATAATATAAAGGTTAAAGAATTAATCCAGAATTATTATATGAAAGGAAAATTGTTAGTTTCCTTTTGCATTTTCAATCAAGGGATGAAAATAGTTGCATCGAAGTATTATGGCCACGATAGAACAATTTTGAATACCCACCCAACAACAGTCAGTCTCAACAAGACATGCAGACTGATCAAAAAGAAAACCTTGCTATACGAAGTCAGCCATCTATAACCAGGAAGCCAAGCATGCATGCTCTCATGCACCTACAAACATACATCTCAGGGAAGCTGGGTTTTCTTTTATGATGATAAAGTTAAAGAAACATTTGGTCAGGACTTTTATAAAACAGTTTCATTTTATTCTATACTATTTTCAGATTTCTGAAATCTTTGAAAAAATATAGTGTAAGGAAACCAGTAGTATTATGATGTCAGTAAAGCTAAAGAGAGAGTCGACTTTTCCATATGTGCAAAGGTAAGTTTTCATTGATAAAAATTCAAAGCTTAAAAAATTGACGTAAGAATGAAATCTGAATAATATATAAGTAGTGAATCCAGGAGGTAAACATTTAATCATATTTTATCCTGAAACATTTTAAAAATAAGATAAGCTGGAATTTGAAGAGGGATCAAATAAAGAAATTTATAATAAATATTTTCATGAGCATTTTAATTGGAGATTCCATCAGGAATATTTTTAGTACATTAATAAGCACACTAACTGCAACAAAACATCATTGAAAATAACAGAACCGCTAAACTTCGTGTTTATTCACATTTCCTTTAAATGAATACTGAGTTTGAGAAACAGTACAGAAAGTAAGGCACTTGCCTTGCACATAGGCAGAGTTCAATCTCTGCCACCACCCTGAGCCTCAGGCATATTTCCTTGACCAACAAAAATATTATCAAAATGCTGCATCAAGATAATGCAAGAATTCCAAACACAGAAAATAATAAAGGAATATGGTATTAGTTAATGTAATAAGCATACACATTCTTTTGCTCCAAAGAAAAATAAAATAAATGGGACAGAGAATGAGGAAGCTATAGAGGTGTAGGTTAAAGATTTTTGCATACTGTAAAACTTTATTTTAAGTATTAAAAGATCCCATATAATATTATAAACAGTATGTTCCCATCAATGTCCTTCTTTCTTTCCTCCCTTCCTTCCTTCCTCCTTCCTTCCTTCTTCCTTCCTCCTTCCTTCCTTCCTTCCTTCCTCCCTCCCTCCCTCCCTCCCTCCCTC